>QLOD02180677.1:0-10926 GCA_003260245.2 Sideroxylon spinosum
AATAAAAACTAAAACTGTATTTAGAAATAAAATTTTATTTATTGTAATTAATTTTTATTTTAAGAAAATATTAAATTAATTAATTAATTAATAATATTAATTTAATTAACTAAATTAAGTTAAATTCAGTAATTATTAATTTAATTCATAAATTAAGCTAAACAATTAATTTATATTATTAAATTATATAATTTATTAAAATAATTTAAATAAAATATATTTTATATTAGTTTAATTAATTATTTAATTAATTAATTGTAATTATATTATTTATTAAAACTAATTAATAAAATATACTTCATATTAACTAAATTAAATTAAATTAATATATTATTTACTAAAATAATATAATAAAATGTATTTAATATTATTTTAATTTAATTAAATAAATTGTACTATATTTTTTAGTAAATGTAGTTTTAGTTTAATAAAATATTTTTATAAAATCATTCATTTTAACATAACACAATAAAAATAAAATAAAAAGTGTTAAAATTGATAAAATATTTATAACAAAAAAACTAGAGTAAACCAAACCAAACCAAGCCTTTTCCTTGTTATATAGGGTCGGCTATATGGATTTAACGACGCCAATCAAATTTATTTAGGGCCATGTCCTCCGTTAGATCTATAGAGGCAATGTCATATTTAATAGCTTCTTTCCAACTCATCTTAGGTCTCCCTTTCTCTCTCCTAGTCTTGGCTATATTCATACTTTCACAACTTTTAATCGATACCTCCATTGAACGCCTTCTAACATGGCCGAACCTCTTAAACAATTGTCTCTCATTTTATCTTCAATCGGTGTTATTCCTACTTTACCCCTAATCTCCTCGTTTCTAATCATATCTCTTCTTGTGATCCCGCACATCCATCTTAGCATTCTCATCTCTGTAACTACCATCTTCTGAATATGATTTTGCTTTACTGCCCAACACTTTGATCCATATAATAACATTGGTCTTACCGCTACCTTATAATACTTTCCTTTCACCTTGAAGAAGACTTTTCGATCACACAAGACCCTCGAAGCACTCCTCCATTTGGTCCACCCGGTTTGAATCCTATGACTTACATCAGCATCAATCCCTCCATCTTGTTTTACAATAGATCCAAGGTACCTAAAGTTTTCTTTCTCTACAATCTTATCTATGCCCAAACGTACTTCTATGCCATTAGTTGTCCTATTTTGACTAATCTTGTATTCTATATATTCTGTTTTATATCGATTTAGCCAAAACTTTTTTGTCACTAATGTTTCCCACCATAATTTTAAGTTAACATTCACTTCTTCTCTCGTCTTATCTACTAAACACAATGTCATCTACAAATAGCATACACTACGGTACCTCATCCTAAATATGTCTTGTAATCTCATCCATAACTAGGACAAACAAATACAGGCTTAAAGCTGAGCCTTGGTGTAGACTAATCGTGATAGAAAATTTCTTAGTCTCTCCGCCAGTCATCCGTATAGTTGTCACAGCTCTATTGTACATATCCTTTATCGCCTCAATATATGCGACACACACTCTTTCCTTTTCCAATACTCTTATAAAATCTCCCTAAAAACCCGGTCATATTTTTTTAATTTACGTTTTTCTATTTAAGTTTTTAATTTTTTTGATAATATAAAAATAAGTTTAACAAATATGTTTTTGTTATTATTTTTTAAACATATGTAGACATAAATTAAAAAAAAATGGTAAGTTTAAACGTTATTAGGTAGGACCTAAGAGATTAGAATTTCTAAGCACAAGATGAACATTTCTCTTAAAATAAGTTAGTGAGAGAGATTACGAGTTCCAAAGAATATGTATGAGCACTTCAAAAATTAGTAGATAATAGAGCACTTCAAAATTTTTGAAAGGTAGTATTCTCCAAGCTGGACTTCAAATTTTTAGTTAATTTCCAAAACAAGGCTTTTGCAGCAACTTTATTCTGAAGATAAATTCAATCTAACCCTATTTTAATTGTAAGATAAAGCCTTGATTGGATGCATCCAAAAGCCGCCCCAAAACTTATACCAGGTCATAGTGTGAGTCCCACAGTTTTACCTTGGTTTGGCAACTCCATTTCCTCCCCCTTCATTTTTCCCTCTTCTTCATTTTCTCACATATTCAGTTCTCTCCTTAATACCTTTCAGGCACCCTCAGGGCTACCCAAAATTATCTGGCTTTAAACCCCTTGTTTTTTACGTTTCTAGCCCTCTTTATCCCTCTTGAGTAACCCTCACACCTCCATCTCTGTAGTTGCTCATGAGATCATCTAGAGAAGGGTTTACGGTGTGCGGTTTGTGCGATTTGGTGGGATTTCGTTGTAATCTGGTTTGAGCACTTAGGTATGGGTTCTGAACTCCATTTTTCGAAAGAGGTATGAAAGATTTCGTTGCCTTTGATTTATATTCCGTTGAACTAGGGTTTTTTTTTTTTTTTTGGGACTAGCTTCAGTCGATATAAGGGTTTGTGATGTACGGTTTGTTTGATTTGTGGAACTAGGGTTTCATTTGGTGATTTTGTTTGAGTTTTTTAGCGTTTGACATATTTTATGGTTTGTGTTCATATGCTCGTATTTGTAG
The DNA here is from genome assembly GCA_003260245.2 of Sideroxylon spinosum. NCBI lineage: Eukaryota > Viridiplantae > Streptophyta > Magnoliopsida > Ericales > Sapotaceae > Sideroxylon > Sideroxylon spinosum. The sequence continues at coordinate 2,579 of QLOD02180677.1, forward strand.
GGGTTTCGTACTCAATTTTTTTTTTTTTTTTTTTTTTACTTTTTAGGGTTTTCATACTAATAGTTTTCTATATTAAGCATTAGGGGTGCTTATGTTGTTGATTTGCCTCTGCCATAGACACATACGCAAAAAGTTAGTTTATTTTTTTCCGAGTCACCATTGAGTGTATGAATAAACTTGGAATTACCTGAAAATCATCCAATAAAAACTGCAGATTTTAGTATGAATAATATAACCTATGCAACAGAATATTACAATAAGAAATTATACTCCAGTTACATTACAAATTGAGCATCCTTCCAATATCAAAAGTCCTTCGATGTTCTAGTCATAGTAGAAGGGAAAAAATGATGTTTAAATGATGCAATCCGTAAATGAGCACAAAAGAACAAGGAAAACAAACCATTCGTCTATGAGAATTGCTTAGTTTCAAGCAAACACACAAAGAATTAAGGCAGTCTAAGTAGATTAATAAAGATATCTTTTTTTGTAAAAGAGTCTTGTTCATGCATATGTTTAGTTAATATCAAAAAAACATATTTTTAGGAGCTTAAAAAATCTCTTAGAACATATGTTTAGGTAAGTATTATTAACAGAACCAAATATAAGGCCGTTGCCTTTGCAGTACAATTTTGGCGTTTAAAAATGGTTTCATGGTGTGTTCTTAATAACGAAGACAAAACTTGTATAATCTAATAAATTATTATAGAAATTAACATGAAAAAAGCCGTTAAAAAATAGGTGTTGTGTGTGTATGTGTTTGAAGTCTTACTCATTAAACCCTTTGTTAGCTTTTTAGGATGACAAGACTAAACAGAAAACAATTAAGGAAAAGAGAAGAGAAAGAAGTCGTTGTTGCATTAACAACCTTCATTCATGCTGCAATGAGGATGTTTCGCCTATACTTATTCATCTTATCCACTGCACAATATCCATGCCCCGAGTGTGTGTAGAATCCTGACTTCTACCAAACACAAATCAATACCATCAATAGGCTCGTAAATGATAATGAGGTTGAATACCATGAGTAGTTGAGGGTAAATAGACGTACATTTTTTAGACTGTGTTATTTAGTTCGAGAGGTTGGGTTAGGGGACTTGAGGTTTGTATATGTTGAGGAGAGAGTAGCTATTTTCTTGTGGATCCTCGCGTACCATACAAAACAAAGGCGTACCAAACATCAGTTTTGGAGATCGATTGAAACGATAAGCAGGCATTTCAATGCAATACTCCAAGCTATGTTGCGCCTTCATAGAATGCTCCTAGTTATTCCCGATCCCGTACCTGTAGACTACCATGACAATCGATGGAGTTGGTTGCCTTAAAAGGATCCTAGCTATTCCTTTTTGTTTCCTCAACTACCCTATGTAAGTACTTATAATAACACATTCTAAAATTGTCGTAGAATTGTCTTGGGGCTTTGGATGGGACATTTGTGCCAATTTACCCCCTCCCCTCAACTGACAAACCACGGTATAGGTCAAGGAATGATGAAATTACAACAAATGTTTTAAGTGTTTGCAATCGAGACCTCTAATTTATGTTTCTTTTATCTGGATAGGAAGGGTCGGCCACGGACTCTAGAATCCTCAAAGACGCAATCGCAAGACCCAATGGTTTGAAAGTCGCCCGTGGTATGTTACAATTCCATATTATAATTTGTTTTCCTTCCATTCCACTCCTTTTATAAACCCTCCCATAAACTGTTTCAATGTCGTAACTTCCCTTAGTTACAGGACATTACTATCTTGCGGATGCCGGATACACAAACGGGAAGGGTTTCTTAGCACCGTACCGTGGCCAATGATATCATCTAAACATTTGGAGACAATGTCACATTCCAGCTAGCAAAAAGGAGTACTTTAATATGAAGCACTCCGCTGCAAGAAAAGTCATTAAGAGAGTCTTTGGTGTCTTGAGAATGCGATTTACAACATTGAAGTATTACCCGATCCAGATTTAATGTCGTATCACGACAGCATGTTGTCTTCTCCATAACTTCATTAAAAGAGAGATACCTCATGATCCGATTGAGTTGGAGCACACGCGATGGGAACAAGATAAGCTCCACGATGTCACGGTAGATGATGATCGAGTTACAGAAACAGAGACTTCCAATGAAAGGACTGCCGAGAGAGATGCGTTGGCTACTACCATGTATAACCATTGGGTAGCAAATGGAGGGGGACAAGAGGTGCAACCCCATGATTGATAGACTTTTTCCAAATGTATTTGTATTAAGAAGTATTTGTATTAAGAACTTATTGTTGACAATTTGTATTAAGTGTTTGAAGAACTTGTACTCTATACATTGTAAAGTCTATGGTGATTTAATTTCGTAAGCTCAAATTGTAAAAGATTGTAATTGTCATGGTTTTAGTTTCTTACTTAATAATTCATGTCGGACTTTTACAATTGTTAGCCAACCAAAATGCATTTGCAGTTATGGATAGCCAACAAGACACCCAACAACCCAATGTGTCTACAACTTCTACAAAAAGAACCTGTAGGGTGTGGAGAAAAGTGGAGGAGGATGCCCTAATAAAAGTGCTGGTGAATGAAATTTCAGACAAGTAGAGTGGTGAAAATGGCTTTAGACCTGGTTTCTTCACCTTGATTGAGAAGGAGTTGGAGAAATTGCTGCCGAATAGCCACATTAAGGCCTTTCCCCACATTGACTCCAAGGTCCAGTATTGGAGACAAATATACCACAAAATAAGTGATATTGTTGCACTTAGTGGCTTTGGTTGGGACGATGTCAACAAGTGGGTCGATGTGGAGCAAAACGTGTGGGACGAGTTTGAAAAAGTAAGTCATTATGCTTTTAAGGCCTATTTTGTTTCATTAAGCTTTTAATGCCTACTTATTTCATACTTTGTGGTATAATTTTGTCTCTATAATTTTGAAATTTTTGTGTAGGCCGACCCCAAGAAAGCTAAAGAGGTCTATGGGAAGCATTTCCCATACTTTAAAGATTGGGTTATTATCTTTGGAAATGACAGGGCGACCGAAGCTTTAGCAGAGGATTCAACTCAAATGGAGAAGTCAATTCTCCCTACTCTAATTGAAGAAGATATTGGGCTACATGAGGATGTTGGTAGTGAAGAAGGCTTGGGAAGCGGGTTCTACGAGCCATTGTTCGATGAACAATTTCTTAATTTACCATATGCGAACGTGGGTCACACTCTCATGGGATGCACCGCCTACATGTCCACGGCTTCGAGTTCCCCAACCATGGGTTCCACGCCTCCGGGTTCCACTCCTACAAAATTGAAGCGGCATATATCAATCCCAACATCCATTACGCCTCTAGGTTCCACTCTTACAAACTTGAAGCGACGTATGTCAATCCCAATGTCCACCACGCCTCCAGCTAATTATGCAAGTAAAAATGAAAAGAAGAGAACAAGGATCGGTGATGAGGAAGATGTCCATGGAATTATCAACATGTGGTGGGAGAAAAGATTGGTGGCTATGGAAAAAATGGCCAATGCGTTGGGGTATGAGAGAGATATATCTGCTCAACGCTCGACGATTCCGGGGGAGTTAAAGAAACTTGACCTAACATTGACACAACAATTCAAGATGGCTACCATTATTAAGAGAAACATGAGAGAGTTGACCAATTTCTAAACACTCGTGATGATAGGAGGCAAGCTTGGTGTGAGGCCGTCCTTAACGGTCATGTGTTTGGTTTGATTTAGTAACTTTGTGGGAAATTTTGAACACAATTTTTTGAATGGCTACGAAATTCATGACTTAACTCATTAGCTATTTGTTAATTTAAGAAATACTTTAAGTAATTGCAATGATTATAGGAAGGAAGCCATTTTTTGAATGGTATATTTGCTGTATATATAATGACAGGTGTTGTAAATGCCTTTTTTGGTACATGTGAACAAGAACTTATTACATGCTTATTATGTAATGGCAGGTTAATGTGGTACTCTATTTTGCTAATTTGGTGGGGCCATGATGATTCATATTTTTGTTATTGAGCCCAAGTTACGTTATTTGTGGCCATGTTTATGTATGAAAGGGCAATGATGATTCAATAATTATGATATTAATAGTTGCATATGAAGGCAAGTTACCTTGGCAGGTGATGAGAATATAAAATATCATATTTTTCTCCTTTAATATTTGATCTTTTATACTTATTTGATGCCTAAATGTACTCATTATTTTTATATTTTTATTTAGGATGCAATTGGAGGAGTAGAGTGCAAAACGAAGCTAATTGGGTAATTTTGGAAAGTTTTGCCATTGCTTCGTAATATAGGCCTAACTTTCTCATCCGAGCTCTAATTGAGATGATTCAAGATGATCTGAAAAGCCAAGAGAAAGAGCTACAACTTTCATAGTTTAAGTTTTGAGAGATTCTGGTTGCATCAAGGTTGAAATTGGGGTTGAAATTGCTGCACTTGCACTGGTGACGTTTTTAGCTCCGCGAAATTCTAATGCGCAGGTCCACGCGATTTATTTTGGAAGTTCCCCAGTTTGGTGCATGAAAATTCTGGCTGCAAGCACCATTTTCATAGCTGTATTAGGACTTTATTTTATTTTTCCCTTAGTTAGCCAATTGTGTATTTTTTTACTTTTAGGAATATATTGAGAATAAAGAGGGGAACCTCTACCTCCTTTCTTGGATTTCTTTTCCCTTTATGTACCCTTATGCTTACTAAAGTGAATCCTAAGCAGGTACTATTGAATCCTGAGCAATAGATGATAGGAAAAGAAGTAGAGAGTGGAAAAATAAAAGAAACATCGTTTGTAGAATTTGAAACAAACTGCCAAAGTTGGTGCCTTGCCAAGGTTTCTCCTTGTAACCATTTTCAGTTGCATGGTATTGCTGTTATTCATTTTGTCATATGCTTGCATAGTATTGTACATTTTTTGACTATTTGTTGATTACTGATGGAGATTCCTTTCATGTTCGAAGCCTTGGAAAACACTCTGGTGCTTCTTGCCTTGATAATGCCATCATACTCATTGAGAGACTTTTTTAAGACCTTTGGCCATTTGAATCAGTTTGTAAAACGTTAGGATAAAAGTTTGTTAAAATGTCTTTGGATGGAAAACTTTTGGCCATGTTTAATCAGTCTACGCAAAGAAAAGGAGGTAAGAAAAATTAAGCATGAAAAGCAACGACGGCAACCCTATGAGACTAAAGCTTTAGTAAGTTTCCGACATTTTCTGATTTGTCTATCTTTGGCCATGTTTAATCAGTTTGTAAATGTAGTTTTAATGCAGTAATTTCATGTAAACCTTTTGTAGTCACCTAAAAAAGGCTCTTCTGTTGATCTTCAACAATATGTGTATGAATCCAACCAAAGAATTATGTTTTTTTTTTTCACATTTTGAAGCTCAGTAATTTATCAAGCTTCCTTGCCTTGTAACTAATCATCTAGTCTGGACACGTATTACACAAACAAAATTTTCTCTAGAAGATTAGACTAAAATGATATGGCTTTTTTGTAAGTCAGTCACTTTAAATGAAATAGCCCATTAAAATACACTTTTATTGCAAAATTGATATTGCCACATCATTTTGGTACAATTTTCTAGAAGAAAATTAAGGTAGAAAAGCATTACCCTATATATTAAACCAAAAAAAATTACATAAACTTAATTTTACAATTTTATGGACTTAAAAATCAAATGTATGAATTTCAAGCATCTGACTTTTATTATACTTGAAAGATATATTGCAACATTCCTGGTGTGACTTATGTGAGATTTATAAAGGTGTCCATGCTACAAGCCATTTTTGGGTGAATTCAGAAACACATAATTGTAGTTGTAGCTTCCAAAATTAAGGATGTCTTGTGTTTGATGTTCTTGTAGAGCAGCTTCTAATTACAAAGAATTTATATGCAGGATAAAGGTATTGACGACGTATTAGATTCCAAGTAGCATCTGAATGATATAAAACCCAGCTTGTCAACTGATGAAATTAGATGAGGACATTATTGAGTCTGATGTTGAGTTGGATAACACTGATGTTGTGGAGCCTGATAATGATCCTCCGCAAAAGGTGGTGATAGAAAAATCTGAATTGGATAAATTAAGGTCAACCACCTCCTTCAGTATTAAACAAATGCGCACTCAAATTTATTTAATTGCAGATGGGGGATTCTTCTATTGAAGTTACAGAAGAAAATCGAGATGCTACACAAATATCAAAATCAAAAGTTCCGGACGCAATCTCTGAAGGCATGCTATTAGTTCTTATGCTTGACATTTTTATTGTACCTTCTTTGTTACTTTTTTTAAAATTTTCTATTTATTTATTTTTATCAGGAAGTACAAGTATTAAAAATCTGTTTATGCATCATAGGAAAGCTGCATGAAGTCATAGATCATCTAACAGAAGTTGTTATGTTGAATCCACACTTCGCAATATTATATGCAACTAGAGATAATTTTTACACATGTAAATACATCGTAGATGTAGTTTACTCACTTCTCTTTGTTGTTCCCTTGGAAAACTGACATGCTTCCTTTCAGTTAGCGTCTTTGTTAAGTTAAACAAGCCAAATGCAGCAATACGTGATGGTGATGTAGCTTAACAGGTTTGTCTTTAGATTGACTCCTGCATATTTCTTTCTTTTTCTTTTTCTTTTTCGGGTTTTATTGGGGGGAGGGGATCTTTGGCCATGTTTAATCAATATGTAAATATAGTTTTAATGTAGTACTTTCATCTAAACCTTTTGTAGCAACCTAAAAAAGGCTCTTCAGTTTGTCTTCAACAACCTGTCTATGAATACAACTAAAGAATTACGGCTTTTTTTTTTTTTCAATCAGTTTTTCTTTTACCCAAGACAAGTCCTGGAATATAAAAAAAAAAATGTAATACTTGTTTGATCCAATAAAAAAACTAGTGTGTGATATTTGCTTGTCCAAGTATTTTTAAATTTATTAAAAACGACATGAGCACAGCACCAGGCAATGAGCAGGATACTAAATAATGTACATAACATGTGATGCAACGTTAGTCGGATTAACAATAGTATTAAAAAAAATATATAGGCCAACAAATCAAAAATAAATATCATTAAAAAAATTAGATAACAACCAACCATTCACAAATACATATTTTAATAAAAAATTAATTAAATTTATAAAAAAAGTTAAATTTTCAATGAAATAAATAATATAGCTTCAAATTGTCCAAATATAATTAAATAGGATGGATTTTATAATTTAATATTTAATTTAATGAGTAATCAAGTTTGGGATACCACAAGAGTAAAAAAGTCATTTGATTGCTTTTTCCATCATTCACCCCTCTTATTTATAAAACATCCAAACCAAATCAAAAGTTATACCCTTATTTAATCTCTCATCCAAACTATCAACTTTTTAGCCCCCTCCATAAACATCACATCAATATGGGTTAACCATCTAAAAATAATACCCTCTCTTATCTTATACCCTTTTTATAACTTATCCCCTCGAAATTTTAGTACCATCCAATTGGGACCTAAAAATAAAAAATAGAATATTTAATATGGTAGATAGATAAAAGAAAAAATGTGGAAAGAACAAAAATTAGCTTCGTCATTCTCAATTCTCATCCTTGCGATTTATTTTCTCTCTATTAATTTAACTCAACTCTAAAGGGAAGAAAACTTATTTTTCTTCTCTTCGACACCTTTTACCCATTGCATGGATGCAACCTTTTTTCAGCCTGGAAATAACTTTCCACAAATTTTAACATTTTTGAAATAAAACTAATTATTTTAAATTATATTTATATTTGATAAGATTTTAAAATAGGTTTATATTTAGTAAGTTCCAAACGTCATTAGGCAATGAATGCTTTGTTTAAATAAATGGCTTAAGTGGCATTTGGTTTGTTTTTTTATTTTTTGTTTTCTATTTTCTGTTTTGAACTCATTTTTCCTTTTGCACTTCTGAAAATAAAAAAAACAACCCAACGCGTATTTAGTCACTTATTTTCTTAAAATTTGTTCTAAAAAATAAAAAATGAATTAACAAATGAAATGAAAAAGTATAAAAAGCAATTTTAAGCATTTTTAACTCAAAATAAAAAATATTTCAAAACAAGAAAAATAGTGTATTTTCTGTTTCTTTGTTTTTGTATTTTTAAAACATAAAACACATAAAACAAAAACAAAAAATAAAAAAAATTAACGAAATGCTACCTTAATTACTACATCTCCATTAACTATATAACTCGGTGTCACGTTATTCTTACTCAACTAAAAGACATTAAATATTAATATGTAATAATGTACCCCTTCATCGCATTAATAGTTATGATATTAATAAAATTTACTCAAATTACGTAAATGCAAAGCAAAGCAGGAAAACATTACCAA
>QLOD02180743.1:0-10919 GCA_003260245.2 Sideroxylon spinosum
AGGTAGTGGGTGATTAAAAAGAACATTTACGACATACTAAAATATAAATATGGAAAATTAAATTTACTTAATTAGGTAGTAATTATTATTATTTTTTATTTTCATGAAAAGTATTAGTAGAGCTGGGATGTTAAGGGTTATTAATGAAAAAAGAAAAGAAATTTTTTTTTTATCAAATTTGAAGTTTCATTAAATTCCAGACTTCACCAAATGTCTACAATGTCTCATCTTTATATATAATAGTATAGATATATATATATATATATGTGTGTACATATAGTAGAGTAAAATAGGTAAAATAATTAATTTTATTCACACATAAATTTTTATGTTTAAATATGTTTTAAATTTTATTTTTTATTTTTAAATATTTAATTTTACAAATAATGGGTCTAACGAATCAATCCAAATCCATTAATCATTGAATCTGACAGATATATATTCGATGGAGCAGATAGAATTGGTCGGATCTGGTTTAAAATTATTAGATTTAGTCTCCATCAAACCTGGACTAATTTCAACCCACTAACAGACATAGTTATAATTAGTGTGACTGGGAAGAGTGGCTACTAAAATTTTTTATTTTTTTTTCTTGGTTTCTAAAACGATTAAATTCATCTTCTTATATTTTAAATTTTAATTAAATTATGAAGAGTAAAAACATTAAATTACCAAAAAATTAACAAGTTAGTTACTAAAAAATTAATTTTTTTTCATTCCTAAGTACCAAAAAATTAACTTTTTTAATAGGTAGCTGGGTTAGGCGATGGAACAAGTTTAAATTAATTACCACCTCTAATTACATATTATTTTTTTGAACGGAAACTCTAATTACGTTTCACATTTTTACTTACATATATATTAGAATTAACTTGTCGCCCTCCTTAACGTTTGTTAACATCATCCATGTCTTTAGTGATATGGTATGTATATTAAATTCATTAAATTTGACGATTTTTAGAAATTAGTTCTGGTTTATGTTCAATTTAACCATCTTAGGAGTTAAATTCAAATGAAACCTTTTATCAAATTCTTTTGAAGTTAACTTTCAATAATTTGATGTTTTACATTATATATATTAACTTATCAAATTCAATTAAATCCAACATTATAACGAGTTCAAAGTTATATCTCAGGTTTGATTTGTTTGTATTTCTATTTATTATTAGGTGAGTTTATAATGAGTTAAATTTGAGTGAAACCTCAAATAATTTGATTCATTTTACAATCCTAATTGCAAGAACGAAATCATGTGGAGCAAATAGGGTCACCTGAACCCCTCCTCTTCAAGTGAAAAGACCAAAATACCCTTACTATTTAAGTACAAGATTATCATCGGCCCTACTTTTTTCAAGTTTTCCTCTCCGAAACTTTTTGTTTGATGTAGCATGCCTTTTTTCTCTTCTCAATAATGAATGATATTACTTCTCTCTCACGCTTGATTCCAGTACCTTTCTCAATTCTTGATTAAAGTACTTATTTAGAACTTTTGTTCAATTTCATATGCATTAATCCCCTTGACAAAAATCCTAAGTTGGTCGCTCGCTATTTGCTTAGGTTGAATGAGGTGAACTAGACTAATTTCCAAGCTGATTTGATATGATTTGATATTTATCCTTGATGTATTTACAGATACGGAGGTGTTTGGAGTACCGAAAAAGTTTAAGAAAACCAAAAATTAGCATTGAAATGATATAAAAAGTGACATATAACGAAATTTAATCGAAGAAAATTGAAAATATTTCTTTAAACAAAGCTTAGAAAAGTGTGAGAGCAACCTAAATTAGATATTGACTCAATTGTGTGCAATTGAAATTGAATTCATTGACACTTGCATCTCCCACAAATTTTTTGATCGTGGTCTGAAGTTGTTTTTAATTTTAAATTCCTAAATTTAAATCTCTACTGTTTATGTAGTATTGAATTAATCTGACTCTTCATTTTAAAAATATAATTTTTCTTTTTCTTAAAAAGAAAATTAGTAAACCCAAATGCATTTATTCTCTTCTTTCCTTTCTCTTGACAACAATTTCATCCCCACTGCTGGTTCGTTCACCACTGCCAATCCTATGGCCGCCGCAGTCGACTTTAGGGAGACCCTTCTTCATTGTCTCGATTGTAATGATTCTAACTGAAAGAAAATCAAAAGGCAACAAAAGACAAACAGAGGCCTTTAAAGGAGAAGGAAAAGAAAGTCATTCGTTGCCTCAGTAGCTTTTCTTTTGACCATTATCCTATAAATATCCTTTTCTCTATATACATTAATATGCGTATGTATGTAAGAAATTAGATTATTGATTTGATATTGAAAGATACAAAATATGCAGAATACCTTGAAAAAAAACAAAAGTAAATTAACGAAAATAAATGAGACACGAGATTTAATGAGGTAAAACCCTAGAACCATTTCTAGGTAAAAACCTTCAGTCTATAAGGCGACTAACCCTGAAAATCAATCCACTATAAAATCGAAGATTACAAGAGTTTACCGTACATGACTCAACTCGACACCCATCCTCGTCTAAGTACCTCTTGCTTGCTAGAACCCGCAATGAATCTTCTCCCGTGCAATTGACTCCGTTTCTGAACTCGAACGACACCTCCTAGAACCCAGAGGTGTTCTTAATTCTTCAAACCCTTGAAGCAATGATTGAATATTGTTCTTTGTTTGTTTCCATTTTTTATTGACTATGTCGCAATATGTTTTCTTAATTCTCCAAAAGTGTTAACCTTAGGTATGGCAGAATATGAGATAGTTATATTCACTCCACCTATTCCCAATATGGAAACAGAATTAGAATAAAATATGCCAAAATTTTCGCTATAAGATATTTATATTTGCACCATCCGTTCCCAATATGGAAACAGAATTAGAATAAAATCTGTCAGAATTTTCGCATTAAGGAACAACTTAACCAATCAAGACTTTATATGAAAAGTATACTTATTGACTCGCAATTGTCACATCTAAAAATTAAACTTGATAATCTCCTCCTTGACAACTGCGTGATAAAAACCAAACTAAAATACAAAATCACAATCCCAAGTTCAAATCCAAGCATTTGACTCCCCTCAACAGATGACTCAAACAATATCTGTAATATTCCCCATGAGTATGGATGTATTTCCAAATTCCTGATATGTATCATATTTTAAAAATAATTCATTAGTACTAAAAAACACTACAACAAATGTTAGAGAACTAGTAATAAAAATAAAATAAAATAATTCTATTTATGTCAAAATTCTCAAAATTCCATTCATGTCTCCCCTTTATTTGTCATGCAATTTTTAATTCACAAATAAAAAAAATTAAAATAACACACACGAAATCAAATACTAGAAACATTGAGACACAACTTAAGACATATCCAAACAATCCTATCACTCAACATACTCAAAACAAACCTTGAAACCTCCAGAACCAAATAACCTTAAAGAGTAAGCTTAATAAGTTATCACAAGGAAAAGTTTATGAGAATATCCACTAAAACAATCAAAAAATAAAAATAAAATTAAGCAAATATAGAAGCATGAAATAAGTTGTCTCATGAACCCCAAGAAGGAAAAACTAATTGCCAGATATGCATAAAACTAATTGCCAAATATGCATACTCAAACTTGTATAAACTCTTCGTAATTATGAATACTGAGATGAATAAATGTCATACCAATAGGAAACAAATGCCTGTGCAGTGGTGTGGAACTCATGACAATCTGTTCCAAGAGCTCAAAACTATCAAGATTGTATTGGAAGAATAGAATTTTCTATCACCTATACCACTGTCTAGAATCAATTCTGTATACTTGAAAATGTCCTACAAACTCACATATTTCCATTTTTTTTCTTTTTTTTTCTTTTTTTTTTTTTTGGTGACGAAGTATGCTTTTTTAAGAGACTGTAATATTCAACATAACAGTCCTCATTCTACTATGATTTGGTGGTTTTCACTCATTTCGATGGCAGGTAGCCCTCCCGGTATTACCATAGTGACTTTTCTCACTTGATGTGCAATTATGCCCGTGACTGTCACATTATCCTTTGTGATAGCCCTTTCCAAAGAGTCTGGCCAAGGAATTTATTATTCTAGGCATACAAAAAGCAGATAGACAAGGCACTGGATCAAGTACAAACTATGGATAATACACACGTGATAGTTCGAGAAGTACTTAGATTTGAACGAATGGCACGACAATACTGATCAAGTCAATATTGAAAAAAGTGTATACAAATATGAGGGATAAATGCAAAAAGTTCTAATTCTCCAAGATAAAATGAACTTAATAACATGCCTTTTTTTTTTTTTTTTTTGAATGTGCCACTCGGTGAAGAGTCCTGGATTTGTTATACCTGAAGTTGAGATTAACCTTGATTATAGGTTTCCACCAAGAATTGGCAAAAACAATAATAAATAAATAAATAAAATAAACAAATACGTGGATATTAACCCAAAGAACACATTCCAAAGGATTTCCTTAGAAACTCAAATCTTTGAAGGTCAAGGGGTTTGGTAAAGATATCAGCAAGTTGAAATTCAGTTTGAACATATTCAAGAATAATAACTTTATTTTCAACAAGCTTACGAATGAAATGATGTCGGATGTTAATATGTTTAGTACAGGAATGTTGAACAGGATTCTTGGAAATATTTATGGCACTCATGTTGTCACAGTATACAACTATATTATCATATTGAAACCCATAATCAGTAAGCATCTGATGCATCCACACCAATTGAGTACAACAACTCCCAGTTACAATGTACTCGACCTCGGCAGTAGACATAGAAATAAAGTTCTGTTTCTTACTAAGCTAAGACATCAAATTATTACCAATAAAGAAACAACCCCCAGACGTGCTCTTTCAGTCATCAGCACACCCAGTCCAATCGGTATCAGAGTAACCGACTAGATAGACATTAGTCTCACGAGAAAGCCAAATGCCAACGTCAATTATTCCATTCACATATTTGATTATGCGTTTCACAGCAACAAGATGGGACTCTTTGGGGCAAGCTTGGTAGCGAGCACAAATTCCAACACTAAAAGCGATGTCAGGTCTGCTCGCAGTCAAGTAAAACAAGCTGCCAATCATACTCCTGTACTAGGTAGAATCAACATCCTTTCCAAAAGTATCTTTACTAAGCTTAACACTAGTATTCATAGGAGTCTGTGCATGCCTAGTACAGGATAAGCCAAATTTCTTAACTAAGACTCTAGCATATTTAAACTGAGATATAAAAATCCCATCTTTAGGCTATTTAATTTGAAGACCTAAGAAATAATTCAGTTCCCCAACCATGCTTATTTCAAATTTTTTTTCATATATTCTCCAAAACCATGAGCAAGTAAGTCAGAAGTAGACCCAAAAACAATATCATCTACATAAATCTGGGCAATCAAGATATGTTTTTTGTCTTTCTTAATGAATAAGATCTTATTAGCACTTCCCCTGACAAACCCAGACCAAGCAAAAAAGTAGTGAATCTCTCATACCAAGCTCTAGGAGCTTGTTGGAGACCAAACAAGGCCTTTTAAAGCTTGTACACATGATTCTCATATTTACGGTCTTTATACCCTTTCGGCTGTTCTACAAAAACTTCCTCTTAGAGAAAACCATTCAAGAATACACTTGTAACATCCATCTGATCAAGATTGAAACCTAAGTAGCATGTAATAGTTAGTAAAATGCGAATAGATTCTAGCCTAGCTATAGGAACAAAGGTCCCATCAAAATCCACACCCTTAATTTGGGTGTACCCTTGAGCTACCAACGTAGCTTTATTACTTACAACTAAGCCATTTTCATCAGATTTATTTTTTAAAATTCACTTAGTTCTAATGACATTTGTATGACTAGGTCTAGTTATAAGTTCCCACACGTCATTTCTGACAAATTGATTTAACTCTTCATTCATTGATTAACCCAATATTCATCAAATAAGGCTTCTTTGATATTTTTAGGTTCAATATGCGACACATAACAAGAGTAGGTTATCTCATCTCTAACTTGTCTTCTTGTCTTCATTTTATCGTGCACATCTCCTATCACTTGATCAACTGGATGATTTAACTTTACTCTGGCTAATGGTTCCAACTTCTTTTGTTCATCAGTTGATTGAGATTGTACATCTTCATTTTGCTTTTCCACTTTGATTACTTTAGGTTCTTCTTCTTCATTAGCATCAGTGATGTTTTGTAGACTCATTCCCATATCATGTCCCAACAAATCAACATGACCATTGTTAGTATCATCAATTACAACATTAGCTGATTCCATGACAGTCATATTTCTAAGATTAAAAACTCTAAATACACGACTGTTATTAGAATACCCAATAAACATTCCTTCATTGCTTCGGGAGTCAAACTTACCCAATTGCTCACGATCCCTAAGGATGTAGCATTTGTTCCCAAAAACTCTGAAATATTTTACGTTGGGTTTCTTATTGGTCCTAGCTTGTATGGAGTTTGCTTTGTACCAGGTCGAATATAAACTCCATTGATGATGTAACACACTGTGCTCACGGCTTCTGTCCAAAACTTTTTGGCTACACTTTTCCCATGAAACATAGTTGTTGCCATTTCTTAAAGTACTTTGTTGTTTCTCTCGACTACTCGATTCTGCTACAGAGTCTTTGGAGCTGAAAATTCATGGTATATTACATGCTTGTCATAGTAAGATGTAAAGTTAGAATTGTCAAATTCTGTACCATGACCAGTGCGAATCCTCATAACACTTTCAATCTTCATTCCCTGTTCATTTTGAATTTTCTGGCACAGAGGCTTAAACACATTAAATGCATCAGATTTTTCATGAATAAATAAGCTTAATAATATCTTGTGAAGTCATCTACTGCAACAAAGATATATTTCTTACCTTCATTACTAATAGTGCAAGTGGGACCCATAAGATTTATGTGAATGAGTTCAAGCGGTCAAGAAGTAGCTATCCCAAAAGTTTTCTTATGCACAGCTCTCATTTGCTTTCCCTCTTGACAAGGTCCACACACATGCTTGACAAACTTCCCAAGTTTGTGAATTCCCTTGACTACCTCAGGCTTAGAAATTCTCGTGAGATCATGAAAATTTATATGTTTAAACCTTTGATGCCATACCTCTAGGTTACTTATCACAAAAGAATTACAAGTAATCTCATCATCACATAAGACTCTATAACAATTATCACCTATTCTTACACCTCTCAGAATGCACTCCCCCTCCTTATCCAAAATGTTACACCCTTCCTTGGTGAAGTAGTGCACATGGTGTTCGGAGTCACATAATTAGCTTACGCTAATGAGATTTGCCTTTAACCTTTTAACATATAAGACATCATCTAACTGACCCATCTTTGGTCCACTCACAACTCCTTTTCCTTTGATCACCGACTAGTTTCCATCACCAAATGTGACAGTCCCTCCATTATATCTTTCAAAAGACTTAAACATACCCGTATCACCACACATCCCTCCATTATATTTTTCAAGATCAACTTTTTCTTTTGACTTTCCATCATATCCTAATCTTGAGGTGTTCTTGGTTGGTCTCTGAACGCTCAAAATTTCTTCCAATTGTTTTGATCCTGTATCAAATTTAGAGAAAGACAATTTAGCATTTTTAAATCAAGTTCAAGACACTCAGTCTTACTCTTGAGTCTGTCATTCTCAGTCATTGCTTTTCTTTCTGCAGTTCAACTTTCTTTAAGCTTGTTAAATAGCAATGCATCTCTCACTACCATCTCGGAATTCCTCTTGAGAAGTTCTTCTATCTCATCATTTTGTTTCTTTTTTTCATTTTCTCCTAATTTTACTTTCACTTTTAACATCTCTTTTTTTTTCAGCAATTTGTGATATTGTTTGTATAATTCATTGTACATTTCTTAAGATCACGTTCCTCTCTATCTAAATCTTCAGCATCATTTATTTCAGTGTCACTTTCTTTGCTTCCATTCTCCAAACTTTGTGCAGATGCAGCAAATGCCATGAAGTGTTCTTGTTTAGTTTCAGATTCTAAAGTAGATGATTCTTCACTCTCACTATCATCCCATGTCGCTTTAAGGACCTTTCTTTTTCTCTTCAATCTTGTTGGACATTCTTGAGCCATGTGTCCAAAATCCTGACATTCAAAACACTTCATACCTTTTATCAGTTTTGAAATGTTTTTCTTTTCAAAATTTTTTTTTTCAAAATTTTTTTTTTCAAAACTATTTTCTTTCTTTGAAGAAATGTTCTTTTTCTTATTTTTTTACTCAAAATTCATTTTGCTCAATTTGTTTGATTTTTGAAAATCTTTTTAAACTTTTTAGCAAGAAAAACAAATTCATCCAAGTTATCATCTTCTTGTTTCACAGTAGTTAAAGCCAAACCTTTTTATTTTTTGGAAAAGCGAAGATTAGATTCAAATATTTGAAGAGAGCCAACCAATTCCTCCACTTTTATGGATTCAATATCTTTGGCGTCTTCAATAGCAGTTACCTTAGATTGAAATCTATCTTAAAAAAATCTTGAAATTTTACTGAGAATATCAGAGGAATGAATATACGCCTAAATTAAAATGAGAATTGACATTATCACTTAATTTAGCATAAAATTGATCAAAATTCATTCTTTTCCATTTTTAGATTTCAAAATTAGTTTTCAACCGAAGGAGTTTAGACTTTTTCACAATGCTAGCACCTTCATGAGTAACTTGGAGTACGTCCCAAGCCTCTTTTGTAATATCACACGTAGATATTCTACGAAATTCATCAGCACTGACGGCATTGAATATTGAATTTATTGCCTTCCTATTCCACCCAATACTCTCAAGTTCACTCTTATCCCATTTAGAAACGGGTTTTTGGATGGTGGTACTCTTATCAACAGAGACCTTAACAAGACGAGGTCAACTCTTCTCAACAGAGTCCCAAACTCTGTCGTCAATAAACTGAAGATTAGCCCTTATCTTGACTTTCTAATATGCATAATTGATTCCATCAAATAGAGGAGGCCTAGTAGACGACCCACATTCTTTATAATTCTCCATAAATATATTTTTTTTTAAATACGGATCTCATGAAAATAATTTTTTTTAAATCTAACGTGACCCACTCTGATACCAATTGAAAAATAAAAATATGGAGAATACCTTAAAAAAAACAAAAGTAAATAAACGAAAATAAATGAGGCATGGGATTTAACGAGATAAAACCTTAGAATCACTTTTAGGTGAAAACCTCCAGTCTATAAGGTGACTAACCCTAAAAATCAATCCACTATAAAATCGAAGATTACAAGAGTTTACTGTACATGACTCGACTCGACATACGTTCTAGTCTAACTACTTCTTGCTTGCTAAAACCCACAATAAATCTTCTTTCGTGCAATTGACTCCGTTTCTAAACCCGAACAGCACCTCCTAGAACTCAGAGGTGTTCTTAATTCTTCAAACCCTTGAAGCAGCGATCGAATATTGTTCTTCGTTTGTTTCACTTTTAATTGACTATGTCGTAATATGTTTCTCAATTCTCCAAAAGTGTTAAGTCTAGTTATGACAGAATATGAGATATTTATATTCACTCCACTCGTTCCCAATATGGAATCTGCCAGAATTTTCGCTATAACGTATTTATATTCACTCCACCCGTTCCTAATATGGAAACAGAATTAGAATAAAATCTGCCAGAATTTTCACATTAAGGAACAATTTGACCAATCAAGACTTAATATGAAAATTATACTTATTGACTCGCAATTGTCACACCTAAAAATTAAATCTTACATATATTTATATATATAGTTGCTAAGATTGTATTGCTATTTGATCAATAGTTGAAATTTTATTTTTATTTTTTTTGTGCCTTTAAGTACGGAAAAATGCTAGTATGTGTGTGTTTGAAGTTATATACATTGATAAGTGTCTTGTATTTATATAATGAGTAGAAAATTTAAATTTTATAATTTCGTAATTTGTGTTTATAGAGATTTATAAAATTTTATATATTTCTTTTTAAACTCCAAAATGTGCCCATATATATGTAATGCAAAATTTTGGTTAATTGTACAAGAAAAATAAAATAAAATAAAATTTGACGGTGCATTTTTTAAGATGGCCGAAAACAATCACGGGCCTCGATCTGACTCTGATAGGCCGGTCGTAGTGCACGATGTCTTTCACTGTGGTGGGACTAATAAGTTGAGCCGGCGATGGTCAGACACCTTCGAGCTAGAAGCGGCGAAGTAGTTGTAGAAAAAATAAAATAAAACAAATGCTTTAGGGTTTATTGATTTACTCTTTAATAAAATAAATTTATATTTTTAAAATGAAAGGTCAAATGAATTTAATATTAAATAATCGATTAAGCTTTAAATTCAGTAACATCAGCATAAAGTAGCAAGTTCAAGCCCCCCATACCAAATCTTCACCACAGTTTGCCTTGATCTATAAGTGGACCGACAGGGTAGTTGCAAGGTCGGTTCTGAGTCTTAGGGTCCAAAGTAAACTTTTTAAATTGGGATTCTTATATTTCAAATATAAAATTTGATTAAAAATTTGTTAACAAAAAGAAAGAAAGAAAATAGGAGTACAATTTTCTAATATATTTGTATCTCTAAAATTAAGATTTAGGGAGAGTTATAATTCAATAAACCTATAACTTTTCTTAATATTAGATTGGACTCCAAATTTATTTTGTTTTTTAGGTTTTGGGTTATAATTAAAATTGAAACCTAATATATATACATATAAAATTAAGAATCCTAAAAATTAGGTAAAATTAGTGGATCTCAAGCGATGACTTTTTCCAAGGGCCGGCGCTGGGTAGTTGCAATTGTAATTTCTGTATATTAATGGATTTATATTATTGACCCATATCTCTTTCATTGCATTAATGAAAAACCTAACTGTGAACTTGAACGACGACTCTCTCTCTCTCTCTC
>QLOD02180815.1:0-33489 GCA_003260245.2 Sideroxylon spinosum
TTTATCTTTATATGAGTAAACATTCATATCCAATTCTCGTCCTTAATTTATAAACGGGATTTGATGGGGTTGATTCTGATAAAAGATAAAGAGAATAGAGAAGAAATAATAATAATAATAGTTTTTTTTTCCGTGTTCAATAATTTATGAGGATACTTATATTAATTTTCTTTCTTTTTATTTATTTATTTGTGAGTTGAAAAGAATTATAAAAAAATAAAGTTTGTATATTGTTTTATTTATTCTCCATTATATATTCCTTATAAGTTACAAGCTTACATGCATATAATTTTTTCTCATTTTTTAATTTGATGATAATATATAAGATTATAAATTTTTTTATTAATTAATTTGTTTCGAAGTTCTCTTTTCCTTCTTTTTTTTTTTTCTCTTTTTTAATCCCCTATTAAAATTTCTTATAAAAAAATAAGTAAATTTTGAATTCTTGAGCATTTGGTATGTTCTTCGATATATCAATGTATTTGATCTATATATCTATATATTCATGTATTTGATCTTACGGTATGTCTGCAACTTGGGGAGAGAAAGAGAAGAGAAATTTGTTATTTTTTTTTCTCTTTACTTATCTATTTCTAGATTGAGAGGAAGGAGAAAAAAAAATTTCAAGAGACTGAAATTCAACAAAACTCTCTCACTTATCTAATTTCTAGATTGAGAGGAAGGGGAAAAAGAATTTCAAGAGACGAAATTCAAAAACCTCTCTCTCATTCTCTCTCCTATTTTTCTCCCTTTTTCCTTTCCCTTATCTTCCACAAGTCCAAAAAGACCCTTAATCTTGGCAGCCCACCTAGGAGGACGAGTGACTGTACACATCTTAAATCACCTATATCCATGTTTGGTAACATAGCTAAGTAGTTTTTTTATTTAGATTGTTTTTTTCATCTTATATGGTTTTTCTTAATCCAAATTCAAATTATTTTTAGTTATTACAGACTGCTAATTTGTAAGTACTTACAAAAAGAAAATTAATTTTTGGTAGCTAATTTAGCTTTGTTGAAAGAGCCCTTTTTCTTTAATGATTTTTTAAACAACCATACTCAAAATAAATCCCTAGTATTTGATTTAATGAAAAACAATATGTGTCAAAAAAAAATTATAAAAGATATTCTGAATAATAATGTTGCAAAGTCATTTTTCTAGTAAAAGACATATTAAAGCCAATTAAAGTTTCGCACCATGAGACGTTGTTTACATGATTGATATAACAATTGAACCTCTGCTCATCGTCACTTACACAAACACAAGAATGGAAGAAATCTTTCGCGACGAGTCGGCATTCATGTCCTCCGAAGGCTACTTTCAGAACCAAATCAAGGCTCGTTTCCAGGAATACGCAGTTTGTCTTATCAAAGAGGTAATTGACTCAAACTCGTATCAACTTGATTCAATCTACCTTCCGTTTCTTCAATTAATTTCTTCTGAATTTTTCCAATTGTTGCCTGTAGAACTCGAAGTGTGAGAATTTTGATGTACATGTACCGCACCTAGCTTTGAACATCTTCGATCGCTTTTCAGGCATAGACTGCGGGTAAATTCATTAGACAGAACTTTGTGTGGTAAGAAAAATAGAATTATTGCTAATTCTGATAGTGCAATACTGGTTTGCTATAGAGAATTATGACAAATAATGAGGAAAATGAAAGGATATTTGTGATATGTTGTGCTACTGTTGCTCGGAAGATGAGCACTAAATCATTCTAAATCGATCAATTTCTGATAATTCGAACTGTTGCATTTTTGTATTTTTTGTGTAAGACAAAATGTGTTATGTTATTTGTTTAGTTTACTCCTTCCTAACATTTAAACAGATAGAAAGAAAATTGCCATTAGATATGACGTGTGTGGAGAGAATGGAGAAAGTTATTTTTCACTTTCTACAGGATATGTTATCCTTGACTCAAATATCCTTTGTTGAATACTTCATTCAATTATTGCCGAGTCAGCCAGTCAATCATCAGCATGTTTATTAGATTATCATTAGAGCTCATGCAGGTCTCTCAAAATTTTTTGATTGTGCTCTATATACTGAATTTTAAAATTTGTTTTGTATAATATATGGGACCTCATTTTGCATGCAAAACAGAGGTCAAATTGACTCAGTTCAAGCCATCAATAATAGCAGCATTGGCTACTATGACTATGTCATCAATGCATCTTTCATTGATTTCATCATACAGTAAGGTACCCGAATTATTCTTTTCAATCGTCAGAATATTTTGTTCAATTTGTCTTGGATGTGTCTTAAATGTGTATCTGATACTAGTAGGAGGAGCTTTCTCTGTGCATGGTGTCATAGGCTTATAATTTTATACTTTAACCAATATGGCACTTTGACACTTTAACATCTTTATTGAAGCATAGGTGTACCATCAATCTTAGTTTATCGAGGGAAAATGGGTTGCGCAGATGTACCATCAATCTCAGTCCATTGGGAAAAGCAGGTTGTCGCGTCCTTCGATCCAAGACTTGATGTGTGAAGAGAAGATTATTAGGGTTCCCACATTGATTGTGGAAGGGAAGTCTAAGACCCGTTGCATGAAGGGAGAGATTGTTGGGGTACCGACATTGATTGTGGAAGGGAGTCCAAAGCCAGGAAAGATTGTTGGGGTTCCCATATCAATTGTGGAAGGGTTGGTGGTCAGTATATATATGTGAGGAAAAGTCTCACCCTAGGAGCTAATTTTTGTAAACAAGAGAGGTCTAAGACCACCCAATAGTTTGTATTGCAATAAGATTTTAAAAACTTTTTTTTCATTAAATAATTTTTTCAAGTATTTTAGGTCATTGGAGAAGAGAATCTTTATTTTTATTGATTTTTGAGGGTATAGACATAGTTTGACTACGTATAGAAATTTGAACAATAGATGTATGTGATGAGCAAAAAAAAATTTTCCAGATTTCACATCATTGGTTATATTGCATTCAATCCTTGTATTAAATCCTCAAATTTGAAAAATAAAAAAAAATATAATCTTACAAAAAAGAGATTGACCTCCCTATTTATAGTCTTCCACCTCCTCAATAGATAGTAAAGATTTATTTGATCTAATGGTGGAGGTTAAGGTTCTAGAATCCTGCACAAAAGTACCTAAATATTTACATGATGGGCTTCTAAAGGAAGCTTCCCGCGTATTTTAGAATTCTCTACAATCATCTAGCATATTTACAAGAGTTGGCTAGAATGTATAAGAAAGTTCTTGAAATGTACAAGGTTAGTTTAGCATGGCCTAGAAAAAGGTTATTAAAATCAAGATTTTGCTTGAAATCGGTAGAGGGTCTTAAAAAAATATGAATCATAAAATCATAAGATTTTATCCAATGCTAATCATATCAAGATATAGTCTATTATGCAACAATTTTTCATTTAGAGCTTCCATTTTTTTGGTAAATATATAATTTTATTAATAAGAAGGAGAGTAAGAGAATGCTAAGTTTATAATAATTTTTTTCAACATTTTTTACAACATTCTAAAACGAAGTCGTTTTGGACCAACAAATTGCATTTTTGCTACTTTTAACTTATATTAAACCTGTGGAAATGCTAACAATTAAACATTAACAAATTGCATCTAGTTAGTGCCCACCAAGTGTGAAACATATTAATATTTTTGTACATTTATATATATTGTGTGTATATATATGTAGTTAATTGAACCAACATCATTAATAGCATTTTTGTTCCCTTTTTTAGTCTAAAACGATGTCGTTTTGGAATGTTGTAAAAAAATATTGGAAAAAATTATTGTAAACGTAGCATTTCTTGGAGAGTAAAGACATATATTAAGAAAATGTCACATACAAAAAATTACTCAAATGAACAAAATGAATTCTCAACAAAGTTCACAAAAGATTCTATATTTTGTTCTATACTCTCGTATCAACTACACAATTAAGAACGTTAAAGTGTTTAGTGTGACTTATAAAACTGACATTAAAATATTAAGTTCATTTTATCTTAATTTTTTATTGGAGTTGAAATGTATTTTTAATATTTTATTATAGGTCTCTTGGTTTCCATCCAAGCTATTAAATTTAATTTATGGTAGTCCATTTGGTGGAACAATGCTCATGGTACTCAACAAGTATAGCTAGAAAAAAATAATGTTATAGAATCAAAAAAATCTAAAAAAAAAAAAAGTAACAAGTTAAATAGTTATGGCATATCACTTGAAGAAAAATCATAAAAGTCTATTTTACTTGACAAAATTATACAAAAATCACTTAATTTTTAAAATGGACAAAAACGCCTATACAATTAAGATTTTATAGAGTTTATTAATTTTACATTCCAAAATCATGATTTTATCTATTTTAATCCTATTAGATTTTACATTAAATTAAACAAGTTTTCTTATTCTAACATCATAAAATCATAAAATTTTAAGATTTAAATCAAAATTTTAACAACATTGGCCTAGAGCTTTCTAGAAAATTTTGAAGCATTACCGTCTTGCTATGACTATGTAGGCATTTGAAGAGCACCAAGTAGACACTAACATGATGAGATGTGACGATGGCTACACTATCATAGACGGATTGGTTATGTCCTAATGAGAAACTGATCTCGCACCAACTAGAAAAAGAGCCAATGGGAGAGATACAAGAGATTCAATCGGGAATGAGTGAGACAGTAGAGATACAACTACCATATACTAAACTTTGAACTCCACTGGACTAACCCTCAAGAAGCAACTGTCACCATCAGCTCCACTAATCTTCTAACTTTATTGGATAGCGAGCTTTCTTAGTTTAGAAGATTCTTGAAGTGCTGCCTCATTCTAGACTGCTTATTGTCTGTCTCTTGGTTACCTGAATGGGGTGAAGAACAACTTGAAAAACTCACCAACAACGACCTTTCATGATATTAAAATCAAAGAATACAACTGGATACATCATGGAATTTGAGCAACTTGAAAAACTTGGCATATTAATTCTTTTAAACCGTTTTTAATTATGTTCCATGTTGTAAAATCGTACACTTATGTAACAATAATCATAATGATCATTATGTGTGAATAATACCAGGGTGAGTTAGTTGTTAAGTAGTCTGACATTTTACTTTTACAGGAAAATGTGGATATTGCCACATATTCAATGCAAAAGTAAGTTGGACAATGGGGTTTATGTATTGAAAATGATTCCATTGAAAGATGATAAGAATCATCGAGTGTTAAGGTAAATTTGTTAACTTTGAATATTTGAGGTCCATAAATATTTCCTTTTGTAAGTTCCTATGTGTTGAAAATGTATAGGGAAGTCAAAGCTCTTCAGATGCTTCACCATGACTATGTTGTCTGCTATTACAAAGTAAAACTTCTTCAAATAAAAAATGTAATTAAACTTTTAATTTTTATTTTTTTTACCTTGCTCTTGAAATGACAAATAACATAAATTTTTTCTTCTTGTTTTGCAAGCTTTGATATAAGATGGATACCATGTTGAAACTCATCTAAAGACTAAAGTAGTATTGAAGAGTCTAATTCTTCAATTACTAGTTCAACATTGTATATACAGATGGAGTTTTGCACAAGGTTTGTGTTGGGGTTCTAACGTGGATTATATAAGGGGGCCCAAGGCCTGATATATGAAGAGGAGATTGTTGGGGATTCCTACATCGATTGTGGAAGGGGTTGGTGGCCAGTATATAAGTGCGAGAGAAAATCTAACCTTATAAGTTAGCTTTTTTGGGATTAGAGAGGTCCAAGTCCTCTCAACAATTGGTATTAAAGTTCAGATGTACATCAGTAACAATCGGTATTAGAGTTCAGGTGTACATCAATCTCAATCTATCGAAGAACGAGTTGCCCATGTGTACCATCAATCTTAGTCTGTCGGAAGAATGGGTCGTTGCTTCCCCAGACCCAAAACCCAATGTTTGAAGGGAAAAAATGTTGTGGTTCTCACATTGGTTGTGGAAAGGGGCCCAAGGCTCGATATGTGAAGAGGAGATTGTTGAGTTCCCATATTAGTTGTGGAAGGGATTAGTGGTTAGTATATAAGTGTGAGGAAAAGTCTCACCATATGAGCCAACTTTTTTTGGGATGAAAGAGGCCTAGGAACACCCAACGATTGGTATTAGAACCTAGGTGTACCATCAGTCTCAGTCTATCAAGAGGAATAGGTTGTCGTTTTTCCCGATCCAAATCTTGATGAGTGAAGGAAACGATTGTTGGGGTTCCCACATTGGTTGAGGAAGGAGACCCAAGACCTAATGTGTGAAGGGTGATTATTAGGGTTCCCACATTGGTTATGGAAGGAGGCCTAATGCCTGATGTATGAAGGGAGGGATTGTTGCGGTTCCCATATTGATTGTGGAAGGGGGCCCAAGGCCGGATGTGTGAATGAAGAGATTGTTAGGGTTTCCACATCAGTTGTGGAAGGGGTTGGTGGTCAGTAAATACGTATGAGGGAAAGTCTCGGAAAGTCTCACCTTACGAGCTAGCTTTTGGGGTTGAGAAATGTCCAAAATCACCCAACAATTTGAATTACAATAAGATTTTGAAAATAGTTTTTTTATTACGTAATTTTTTCAAGTATTTTGGGTCATTGGAGAAGGAGAACCCTTATTTTTGTTGATTTTCGTTATAATTATGTTGGCAGAGACATAGTTTGACTACTTGTAGAAATTTGAACAGCAGGTGTTTATGATGAGCAAAAATAGTTTGTCTCTAGATTTCATATGATTAGTTATATTGCATTCAATGCTTGTGTTAAATCTTCAAATCTGATGAATAAGAAAAATATAATCTTGATCCCCTTATTTATAGTCTTCCACCTTTTCAACAGATGGTAGAGATTTATTTGATCCCACGATAAAGGTTAAGATTCTAAAATCTTGCGTACAAGTATCTAAGATATTTATATGATCGGCTTCTAAAGGAAGCTTCCCATATATTCTAGAACTCTCTGCAATCGTCTAACATATTTACAAGAGTTTCCTAAAATATATAAGAGAGTTCTAGAATGTACAAGGTTAGTCTAGCGTGGCCTAAAGCAACGTTATTAAAATAAAGATTTTGATTGAAATCGGTGGAGGGTCAAAAAAATTGAATTGTAGAATCATAAGATTTTACCTAATGCCAATAATATGAAAATATAATCTATTATGCTACAAATTTTCAATTAGAGCTTTCAATTTTTTTTTTTTTTTTGGTAAGTATATAATTTTATTAATAAGAAGAATCGTAAAAGAAATGCTACTTTTACAATAATTGTTTTCAACAATTTTTATAACATTCCAAAATAACGTCATTTTGGACTAACAAATTACATTTTGCTCCTCTTAGCTTTTATTAAAGCTATGGAAATGCTAACAATTAAATATCAAGAAATTGCATCTAGTTAGTACCAGTCAAGTGTGAAACAGATTAATATTTCAACATAATTATTAATATTGTGTGTATATATATATGCAGTCAATTGAACAAACACCATTAATGAGGTTTTTTTGTTCATTATTTTTAAGTGTCATTTTGGAATGTTGTAAGAAAATGTTGGAAAAAATTATTGCAAGCGTAGCATTTTTCGGATAGTAAAGACATGCATTAAGAAAATATCATACATGAAAACTTACTCATATGAACAAAATGAATTCTCAACAAAGTTCACAAATGATTCTATATCTGATTTTACACACCTATACCAACTATACAATTCAGATTGTTAAAGTGTATAGTGTGACTTATATAACTGATATTAAATTATTGGGTTCATTTCATCTTAATTTTTGTTGGAGTTGAAATGTATTTTTAATATTTTATCATAGGTCTCTTGGTTTCCATCCAAGCTACTAAATTTAATTTATGGTAGTTAATTTGATAGAACAATGCACATGGTACTCAACTAGTATAGGATAGGAGAAAAACAATGTTACAGAATCAAAAAATCTAAAAAAAAAAAGAGTAACGAGTGAAATAGTTGTGGCATATCACTTGAAAAAAAAAATCATAAAAGTCCATTTTATTTAATAAAATTAAACAAAAATCACTTAATTTTTAAAATCAATAAAATCACTTATAAAGTTGAGATTTTACTGATTTTATAAGATTTACATTCCAAAATCAAGATTTTATCTGTTTACGTTAAATCAAACAAGTTTTTGTGCTTTAACATCCTAAAATTGTAAAATTTTAAGATTTAAATCGAGATTTTAATAATATTGGCTTAGAATTTTCTAGAAAATTCTGGAGGATTGCCATCTTATTATGACCATATAAGCATCTGTGGGGCACAAAGTAGGTGCTGACATGGAAGGATGTGACAATGGCTACACTATCACAGACGGATTGGTCATGTTCTAATGAGAAACTGATCTAACACTAACCAGAAAACGAGCTAATGGGAGAGATGTAAGAGATTCAGTCGGGGATGAGTGAGACGGTAGAGATACAAGTAAGGGCAAGGAAAGTCCATTTACAAAACTTCAAACTCCACTGGACTAACCCTCAGGAAGCAAATGTCACCATCAGCTCCACTAATCTTCTAACTTAATTGGTTGGCGAGCTTTCTTGGTTTGGGAGATTCTCGAAGTGCTACCCTATCCTAGACTGCTTATCGTCTGTTGCTCAGTTACCTAAATGGGATGAAGAACAACTTGAAAAACTCACCAACAAAGACCTTTTCATGATATTAAAATCAAAGAATACAACAAGATACATCATGGAATTTAAGCAACTTGAAAAATTTAGCGTGTTAAATTTCTTTAATCGTTTTTAATTATGTCCCATGTTGTAAAATCATACACCTAAGTAACAATAATTGTAATGATCATAATGTGTGAATAATATTGGGGTGAGTTAGTTGTTAAATAGTCTGAAATTTTAACTTTATAGGAAAATGTGGACATTGCCATGTATTCAAATGCAAATGTAAGTTAGGCAATGGGATTTATACGGTGAAGATGATTCCACTAAAAGATAATGAGAATCATTGAGCATTAAGGCAAATTTGTTAACTTTGAATATTTGAGGTCCATAAATATTTCTTTTTGTAAATTCCTATGTCTTGAAAATGTATAGGGAGGTCAAAGCTCTTTAGATGATTCACCATGAATATGTTGTCTACTATTACAAGGTAAATCTTCTTCCAAAAAAAAAAAAAAAACAACTTAGAAGTAAACTTTTATTTTTATTTATCTTGTTCTTGCAAATAACATTAGATTTTATCTTCTTATTTGCAGGCTTGGATATAAAATGGATACCATGTTGAAGACTCATCTGAAGACTTAAGTAGTATTAAAGAGTCTAGTTTTTTAGTTATGAGTTCCACATTGTTTATCTAGATGGCGTTTTGCACAAGGTTTGTGTTGGGTTCTGACCTTGATTATGGAAGGGGTCCCAAGGCCCAATATATAAAGGGTTTGATTGTTGGGCCTTTCTATAACGATTGTGGAGGAAGTTAGTGATCAATATATAAGTATGAGGGAAAACCTCACTGTGCGAGCTAGCTTTTTGAGATGATAGATGCCCAAGACTTCCAAACAATTGGTATCATAGTTCAAGTGTACCGTCTATCGAGAGGAATGGATTGCCCAGGTGTACCATCAATCTCAGTCCTTCGAAGGAATTGGTTGTCACTTCCCCTGATCGAAAGCCCAATGTGTAAGGGGAGAGAATGTTAGCGTTTTCATAATGGTTGCGGAAATGGGCCCTACACCTGATATGTGAAGGGGAAGATTGTTGGGGTTTCCACATCAGTTGTGGAAGGGATTAGTGATCAGTGTATATGTATGAGAGAAAGACTTACCATATAAGCTAACTTTTTTTAGGGATGAGAAAAGCCCAAGAATGCCCAATAGTTGGTATTAGAACCTAGGTGTACCATCAACCTTAGTTCATCACGAGAAAATGGATTGCCCAGGTGTACAATCAATCTCAGTCTATCGGAAGAAACAGGTTATCCTTTTCTCCAATCTAAGGCTTGATGTGTGAAGGGGAAGATTATTGGGGTTCCCACATTGGTTGTTGAAGGGGGCCCAAGCCCTGATGTGTGAACGGAGAGATTGTTGGGTTCCCACAGTGATTATGGAAGGGGGCTCATGAAGAGGGAGACTGTTGGTGTTCCCACATTGGTTGTGGAACGGGGCCAAAAGCCCAATATATGAACGAAGATTGTTGGGGTTCCTACATTGATTATGGAAAGGGGCTTAAGGACGGATGTATAAAGGGATAGATTGTTAGGGCTCCCACATTAAGTATGGAAAGGGGTCCAAGGCTCGATGTGTGAATGAAAAGAATGATTGGGTTCCTATATCAGTTGTAGAAGGGGTTGTTGGTCAATATATTCGTGTGAGGGAAAATCTCACTCTATGAGCTGGCTTTTGGGGATAAGAAAAGTCCAAGATCACTCAACAATTTATATTACAATAAGAGTTTGAAAACTCTTTTTTCATTACATAATTGTTTTGAGTATTTTGGGTCATTGGAGAAGGAGAACCCTTATTTTTATTGATTTTCGTTGTAACTATGTTGGCAAAGACATAGTTTAACCACTTATAGAAATTTGAATAGTAGGCATATATGATAAGCAAATATAGTTTTTCTTTAGATTTCACATGATTGGTTATATTGAATTCAATGCTTGTGTTAAATTTTCAAATCTGATGAATAAGAAAAATATAATCTTACAAATGAGGGGGTGACCTCCTTATTAGTAGTCTTCTATCTCCTCAATAGATGGTAGAGATTTGATCCAACAATGGAGGTTAGGTTCAACACTAAAATATTTAAGGTTAGTAGGCCTAGTATAATTTCTTGATCCAAATAACTTAGCCCAAGAAGACTTACCCACATCAACTTTGGGCCCTCAAGCAACTAGGCAAAAATTAGACTTAAGTTCCCATATATTTGAGCTTTTGTCCCTCGTGTGTTTGAATTTTAAACCCATATATTTGTACTCTGAAGACTACAGTAGTATCGTGGGGTCCAGTTCTTCAATTGCAAGTTCCACATTATATATACAGATGGAGTTTTGCACAAGGTTTGTGTTACAGTAAGATTTTGAAAATTCTTTTTCCATTACGTAATTTTTTCTGAGTATTTTGGGTCATTAGAGAATGAGAACCCCCTATTTTTATTAATTTTTGTTGAAGTTATGATTGTCATGCCCCCAAATCCATGACTTGGGACTTAGGAATAGAACCTATAAATAAACATCAAACTATGAAAATATACCATATCAGAGCGAAAACTTATTAAAATAAGCGTTATTCAATTTCTTGGATATTCATAATATCTTTAAAATGCCCTAAAAATGGGTTACAAAGCAATACCACAAATATGGACCCAAATCAGTACCCAATTATATTACAATTTAAAATGTCGGATTGCAAAATAAAAACAAATTATCCAATCATAACAATCCAAGATAACTGGCTTACTAATTGGTCTATCATGAGTATCAACGCCTGCATTACCAATCGTCATTGGGGTAAATACTAAATTCCACGTGCACTTAAAAAAAGTGTTTATAAAATAATCATGCAAAGCTATTAACACTTAATCAATATGAATAAAATTAAAATATTATAATTTTCAAAATTTTCATATTTAATCATACTATTCTAATTAAATGGTTACTTAACCATGATCCTACAGTCTCATGCTAAAAATAAATAATATCATGTCATTCACATCACCACACAACTATGAGTTAGGTACTCTGCAAATTTAGTCTGTGGTCTAAGAACTAAACTCAAAATAAATCCCCAGGCCTTAGCCATAGGGTACAATTAGTCTATAGCCCCAAATGTACTATCATAATTCATTGCTCTAGTCCTGTAGTTCTGGTCCATCTAATCTTGCCTTAATAGGCAAACTGGTTCCGCAGTCTTGGTACTAAATATACACCAGAACAAGCCTTACATACATTTCATAAGTTTCTAGCCTACTGGTTATGCTAACCACCCTGTTTAAATTTTTGGGACTTTCAACCCTTGGGCGCTAAAACCCATTATTTCTAGTACCCTTAATAACCCCAACAACCTAAAAATCAAATCTCAAGTAATTCCTTTAATTAACAGCACAACATACAAAAAAGTTTTCTCTAATTTGGTTCTTGTGTTCAATCTTTAAATTAATAAATCTTATGATGTAAATTCTCCTAGGTCTAAGTTTCAAGTTGCCCTTTTTATGTTAGTGTTTGAAACAGGTAAGAAAATCCTCATTAAATTTAATTAATAAATTTTCTAATTTATTAGAATATGCCATTCAAATAATTAGATTCACATAATCACAACCATATATTTGAAAATACCCTAATCCATGACTTTTAAATGCACACAAATTCACAATTTAAATTCTCTTCCCAAAATAATCATATTTAAATATTTGCTTAGTTATCAAAATTTTAAAAAAAAATTCCTACCTACTATATAATTAATTCTAAGCTAATATAAACTACCCCAACATGTATCTATTACCACATAATCAATTCAAGTAATAAAGATAATAATAACAAATATATACATCTTGTAAATACAATCCCATGGACTTCGCATTAAATACGTTGACAAAATATATAAAAACTCCAAATGAAACACCAACTCAAGTGTGCTCAACGAACAGTCTCCGTTGAATTCACTCCAAATTTTCTTTGCGATCACGTTCACCATCCCTTCCAACAGATAAATGGTAGGCACAACCATCTTTTTCTTATATCACACAAGCAGGAAGAAGAAAAGAAATGAAAGAAAAATGTGTAAAAAAGTATGTGGGAGAGGAAGAAATTGACGATATAATTGTGAAAAGGGTATTTATAAACTAATCAAAAGTCCTCCATGCTCTTACTCAGATGGATGGACCTATAAAAACCTTCTTAATTCCTCATCTAAGTCCCACATTACTTGCCAACCCTTGGCCTCCCCCACAAAGTAATAAAACCTTGCCTCTTTCTTTACCAGTGATTAAGGCCTTCTTTTCCTACTAATAAGAAATAAATACATAAATACATACGTATCTTTACACAATCATTAATACATATTGCACAAAAATAAATTAACACTTGATTTCATATATATATATATGTCTTTTAAAAATATAAATGGGTCCAAAATATCTGAATTTTAATATTATAAATTCAAAATAAAAATGAAAAAAATTTTGGGTCTTTACAATGATGGTAGAGGACATAGTTTGACTACTTGTAGAAATTTGAACAGCAAGTGTATGTGATTAGCAAAAATAATTTTTCTCTAGGTTTCACATGATTGGTTGTATCACATTCAATGCTTGTAATAAATCCTCAATCTGATGAATAAGAAAAAGATAATCTCATTAAATTATAAGCAATATCATCGAGGTAATATTCAATTCTGCTGTTAGTTTCATCAAAATATTACCTCAGCACTTGTTGTTATAGTGTTTTGACATTTATTTATGCCCATATACCTTACGTGTGCTGTGCACTCTCTAAATGACTTCCAACTGAGCAAATGAAAGAAGAAAACTACGTTGATGATTCCATTATGAGCACTTTAGAAATTTTACGTCATGTTGGTTTTGTTTTAGTAATAAGCACTTTATATATTATGTTAGTTTTAGAGATCCATAGTGATTATTGATGTGAGGGATTATGAGGAACCTATCTATGAGAGACTCTACTTGCAGAAGAGTAAAGCAGAAAAGTAATGCTTTCTATCCACATCTCCTGAGTAGAAGAAAGGTATAGCATATATATAATATTCAACATTTATATAGTAAAATGCGTTTTAAAGTCGTAATGACACTGGGTTCAATCAAAACTTCAGCAATAAATGTGCTCTAGTGGGAGTAGTACCAAGAGGCTGAATGGATGACTTCCTGGGAAGCAGCCCAAAAAGGACAATATTTTGTTATGTGGATGCGAGTCATTACAATTGGACTGCTTGTTTACGGAATGTTTGTAATGTATTGCTAAAATTTTACGGAATGTTTAATTTGCTATTCTTGTTCTATTATATTAGTACTAAGATGAATTTTGTTGGATTCAGTTATAATGTTTTGTTATTGTAGTACTCAGATGAGTTTTGTTTGATTCAAATCCGATGTGTTTACGTCTTTTCATTATTTACATAAGGATAGAACATGCACTGTCTAATGGTGATTCTTTCTAAATTCCTTTGGAAAATTTGGACAACAATAAGCATTAGCATATACCACTAAACCCTGTTAGACAATGGGTGCGAGTTAGTGATTAAAAATTTTCATTTTACAAACCTTGATTCACATAAGAGTTCCAAAATTATGACTCGGATAGACCTGAATTCCCACAAGTCTCCAATAATTATATGCCTAATTAAGTAGATTTGATATTATATGAACAAGCCTGAGAAAACTCTTTCTTAGCTTCTTTGTTTTAGATATAAATAAAAATATGGACAATAATAGTTCAATATAAATGTGAATTTATTTTCGTATATTTCAAATTGTTAAATAGGCCCATACATACCATATTCGCAATTTTTGAGTTCTCATGCTAAAATTAGCTTTTTTTTTTTTCTTTTAATTAACATGTAAAAATTAGCTTGTTTTCATATTTTTGTTTTATCTCTCTTCAATGTAAATAATGTTTTGTTTTGAGCAGTACATTAGCCGAAGAGTTGGAATTGGTCAGGAAAGAAGAAGATGGTATGGATCACCATATAGTTTGGCATTTTTCCAAACAAATTGTTAAGGGTTTACTTGAAATCCATTAAAAAGGAGTTATTCACAAAGTTTAATGTTTTCTTGACAATATAAAATTGGCGACTTTGGAATGGGTAAGATGTAATTTTCGTTTTTATCCAATATTAAATATTATTATTATTTACGTTAATGGATTTTCCAATCTAATAAATTAACTCAAAACTAACTATTTTTAAAAATCAAGTGCCAAGAGGTTCTTTGCTACTAGAAATGCTCGTTCAAGTATTCTATCTTTATTTTCTAGATAGACATAATTTCAAGCTATTTTTTAAAATTATTTATTTTGACATGTATTTTTTAACAGAAAGATTTGGAGCTCTGTTTCCTATATATTCTTAGGCATAGAATGAAAGGTTTGAGATTGTGTAGGTTGTTTGCATATGTTTAGAAAAGGATTTATCATTTGTCAATATATATTTGCACATGTATTTTTTTGTGTGTATATTACCATTACATGAGGATTTAGAGGTCACTCCCATACCCTTGCCACCTCTCACATAGTGTTAACTAGAAATTCCTTCCTATTGAGTCATAATTGTTTTTCCTCTAGCAATGTCACCTGGCCCACATCTATGGTACAGTCTAATTAAAAAAACATATTTTCATTATGAAATTTTACTGACATTCATCACCATATTTAATTGTGTATGCCTTATTTCTATAACCAATTAAGACCAATGATACCATATTCAGTTGTGTAATTTCTTTTGAATTTTTTATTTCTCATTTTCAGGTGACATTGCTAAAAAAAAAAACAATTATGACTCAATATGAAGTAATTTCTAGCTAACACTATGTGAGAGGTGGCAAGGGTATGGGAGTGACCTCTAAATCCTCATGTAATGGTAACATACACAAAAAAAAATATGCATGTGAAAATATATATTGACGAATGATAAATCCTTTTCTAAACATATGCAAACCTACACAATCTCAAACCTTTCATTCTATGCCTAAGATTATATAGGAAACAGAGCTCCAAATCCTTCTATTAATAAATACATATCAAAATAAATAACTTTAAAAAATAGCTTGAAATTATGTCTATCTAGAAAATAAAGATAGAATACTTGAATGAGCATTTCATGTAGCAGCAAAGAACCTCTTGGCACTTGATTTTTAAGAATAGTTAGTTTTGGCCTCCAAAAACCAAAAAGTGAGTTAATTTATTAGATTGGAAAATCCATTAACTTAAATATTTTCTAGTAAAACTCTCATTCAATAATATTGGATAAAAACGAAAATTGCATCTTACCCATTCCAAAGCGAATCTTTATATTGTCACTAGAATGTAAGAAAACATTAAACTTTTTGAATAACTCATCTTTCATGGATTTCAAGTAAACGTTCAACAATTTGTTTGGAAAAATGCCAACCTGTATGGTGATCCATACCATCTTTTTCCTTCCTGACCAATTCCAATTTTTCGGCTATTGTACTGCTCAAAACAAAACATTATTTACATTGAGAAGAGATAAAACAAAAATAAGAAAACAAGCTAATTTTAACATGTCAATAAAAAAAATAAAAATAAAAAGCTAATTTTAGCATAAGAATTCAAAAATTGCGAAAATGGTATGTATAGGCCTATTTAACAATTTGAAATATATCACATTTATATTGAACTACTGTTGGCCATATTTTTATTTATATATAAAACAAAGAAGCCAAGAAAGAGTTTTCTCATGCTTGTTCATATAATATCAAATCTACTTAATTAGGCATGTAATTATGGTAGACCTGTGGGAATTCAGGTCTCTTTGGGTCATAATTTTGGAACTCTTACGTGAATCATGGTCTATAAAATGAAAACTTTTAATTACTAACTCATACCCATTATCTAACAGGGTTTAATGGTATATGCTAATGCTTATTGGTGTCCAAATTTTCCAAAGCAATTTGGAAAGAATCGTCATTAGACAGTGCATATTCTATCCCTATGTAAATAATGAAAAGACGTAAGCACATCAGATTTGAATCAAACAAAACTCATCTGAGTACTACTATAACAAAACATTATAACTGAATCCAACAAAATTCATCTTAGTACTAATATAACAGAAGAAGAATAGCAAATACAAGAAACCGAAGAACTTATCCTACCGGTGGCCTGCCCCAGGGGACACAGCATGCTCTCCGATCACTTCCGGGGTCGTGACAGTCTATGAAGCTGCCTTGGCAAGCGAACTCCGATTCCCCTTAGCTCGGCCAATTAGGGAGGTGTTGGCCCGGCTAAACTTGAACCCAACATAGCTTACACCGAATGGCTGGAAGATTCTCGTTGATTGGGCTGTCTCACTGACTGGGGAGCAGATCTCGGTGGATGAGTTCCTCTGCTGCCTCAAGAAGTAAGAGCCTCACGCTAAAAATATCAACCTTTTCACTTATAACATGTTCTTCTCCCTCGATCTTAGGAGCCCTATATAGTTTGTTTCTCACATCTCTTATACCGATAGTAACATAATTTGGTGAGATTTTCAATTTCTCGCGATGTACTCCCGAGATTTTGATGAAAATTTTAAAATCCTATTAAATCAAGAGAAAATGAAAATAGTATGATTATTTGCCAATAACTACGAATTTTGCAATAAGTTCGTATTATTGATTTCTATTTAAAGGGTAGCAATAATACCAAAGTATATTTATATATTGACAATTTTATCCTTATTTAACTAATATAAAATTTAATGTGATATTTACTACATATTAAATAAACAAAACCTTATATTAGTATTGATTTCCCCTCTCTCTATCAGTTCTTAGTTTTAAGTTCATTATTTTTTTTGTTTAGTTCACTCAAAACTTGGATGCTTACAAATGAGAGGTGACCCCTATTTATAGTCTTCTATCTTCTCAATGGACGATAGAGATCTATTTGATCCCACGATGGAGGTTGATATTCTAAAATCTTCCACAAGAATATCTAAGATATTTATATGATAAACTTTCTAAAGAAAACTTCTTACCCATTCTGGAATACTCTATAAGCATCTTGTAAAGATTTTCAATTTCTCACAATATATTTGCAAGATTTTGATAAAAATTTAAAATTTCATCTAAATCACGAGAAAATGAAAATACTGTGATAATTTACCAATAACCACGAATTTCATGATAAAGTCGTATTATTGATTTCTTTTTCCTTTAATTAAAGAGTGGTGATAATGCCAAAATGTATTTAATATATTTTTTATATATTGAGAATTTTATCCTTATGTAATTAAAAGAGAATTTAATATGCATTAAATAAACAAAATTCTAAATTAGTATTTATTTCCCTCTCTCTATCACTTCTTAGTTTTTAGTTCATTATTTTTGCATATAATTGGATGAATATTTTTTTATCTATATAATTACAGTTACAGATATAATATTAAAAAAAAAATTGTTACTTGATAAAAAAATGTGCCATTGCAAAATTAATCATATTTCAACGAATTTGATGTCATGTCAAGATTTTTGTATTCCTTTTTTCAACTATCCCTGATAATTTTTGAATTAAGAATTTTTCATCCTAATGAATAATTTTAAAATGCCGAATTTGTTACTATGGCACCCAACTTGATAAGAATTACATTAAAATTGCAGCATCTAAAATTAAAATGTTCATTTGTTGCAGGATCGGAGTTTGATGTAAAATAAGGAGGTATTTAACTTGAATATATCCTTTCCAACGTAAAAAAAAATTGCAATATAATTGCTCATACTTAATAGAAGAGAATGATGAGTTATATAAACTTCCGGATTTGACTGGAGAGGGCAAGGCTATCGGAGATGAAGCAGAAAGTCTTTTTGTAGCAGTACACACACTTCCAAGAAGTAATCACATGTTGGAAGCTCAAATGTGAAACTTCAGCTACCATATCCTACCATGGACTTTGAAGAGTTAAAGCCAATTAACATGACTTCAGTTACCATATCACGCCAAGCAACGACACTCTTCTTCACGTGGTCCAATGGGATCCCCGGCCCGAGACCATCGGATTCTAACAAGCCCAGAAGAAACCAGAATCTTGATGCGCCCCACTAAGGGCCATCTCACAAGGAAAGATGGTTCCGGGGTTCAAGTCTGGTGTCGGATTCACCATCTCAGGACCCAGCCGGATCCCAAAATCTCGTCGTAAGAAGTCTGAAGACGGGTCTACGAGATCTTCTCGGTCAAAGGGCTCGGATTCGTTGCCCGAAAATTTTCAATGCATGGAATCAGAATCCGGGCAGGGGTTTAGGAGCAATGAGATATGCCCGGATTCAGTTCTGAAGGAGTATGAAGAAGGGAATGAGATTGACGAGACATCCAGAGAGAGTTCGTGCCTGGTAAATCATTAAAATTTTACTTGAGAAGTAATTCATTTACCTTTTTTTTTTTTTTCCTCTCCGTAATTCCTCGGGCAATTTTCCATCTTCTATTCTCATGCATACACAACTTCATTATACACATCGCATTTACATTATGAAATAAAATTAGAGAAAAATCCTTTTATATCCATAATCTTCCATATCCAATTCTCGTCCTTAATTTAAATGAAACGGGATTTGATGGGTTGAATCTAATAAAAGAGACAAGAAAATGGAAAAATAATAATAATAGTGTTTTTATGTATTTAATAATTTATGAGGATAATTATAATAATTTTTTTTAATTTGTAAGTTGAAAAGAAATATAAAGGAAATAAAGTGTGTACGTTGTGTTATTCTATCTTCCATTCTATTTTCGTTTTAAGTTACTGGCTTATATGTATATAATTTTTTTTCTTATTTTTTTATTTGATGATTAAATATAATATTATAAAATTTTCAGTAACTAACTTGTTTTGAAATTGCTCTTTTTTTTTTCTTTCCCCTTAAAATTTCCGAGAAAAAAAATATATTTTCACATCTTTAAGTGCCTGTTCGTAGTGCTAAATTTTGGTAAAAAGAGGTAATTTTTAATTTGTTCAATGTTTGAAATGTTTTTGAAAAGTGTGAAAAAATTGCCTGGAGTTGATTAGTAAAAATTAGAAAAAAATTGAAAAAGGGTTAAAAATTAAAGATTTTTTGCCTAAAGAAAATTGGAGGAACTTAAAAATATATTTTTTTTAAATTGATATTTTTGACCAAATTTAACATTCAAACGCACATTTAAATATTCTCATACGACTCCTTTCTCTATTTTCTCCATTTTATGGTTGTTCTATTACATTTTTTTTTTTTGG
This sequence comes from Sideroxylon spinosum, assembly GCA_003260245.2. Classification (NCBI taxonomy): domain Eukaryota; kingdom Viridiplantae; phylum Streptophyta; class Magnoliopsida; order Ericales; family Sapotaceae; genus Sideroxylon; species Sideroxylon spinosum. The sequence goes on from QLOD02180815.1 coordinate 19,874, forward strand.
AGTACTTTGTAAGAAACTATTTATTTTTCTCCTCTCCGTACATATGATCTGCTTTTTGGTATCATTTGGAAATCTGAATTTTAGTAATTTTTAGCATTTTTTAATCAAAGTTATTATTTGTAATTTTTAATATATTTGATAAAGTAAATAGTCAATTTTAATAATTTTTAGTAATTTTTTACAATTTTTGAATATTTTGTAAAATTTTACTAATTTTTAATAATTTTTGCAACTTTTAATAATTTTTGACAAATTTTAACAATTGTTGATAATTTTTGAATTAAGAAATTATTATAACTGTGTAGAAAAGTATTAATAATGAAAATAAAGGTGTGAAAAATATGAGAGGGAACACCATTAGACGGTTGGTAGCGAATAGACAACTGATGGCGCTACCAACCGTTGATGTATATACTTTGTCTATTGGTGTTCCCTCTCATATTTTTCACACCTCTACTGTGCCATTACTCATGCAACTATTCATTCGACAATATGCGTTTGGTAATCAAAATTTGGGATCCGGGTGTTCGAAGAAGTCTTTCAACTTCATGAGACTAAATTTAAATTGTAAAATTTTATTTGACATAAAATTAATTTAGCCATTCAATTTAGAAAAACATAACTTTTTATTTTTTAAAAATCAAATCAGTAATTATATTAAACAATACATGTTTACCTTTCCATTGTTGTTCTTCCCACGTAAGACTTTGTGCTGTAAGGGGAAAAAAAAAAAAAAGTACAAACAGAATATTAGAAAAACAGCACACCCATAATCCCTTTCTCAATGCCAATTAATAAAGAAAACTCAAAAATCTTATGAGGAATTTTAATCTTTTTTTTTTCATGAAAAAAAAAACTTAAATCCTTTCGTGTTTTTTTTGTCTGTCGTCAGTAAAAAAAAAGTTAATAAAAAGTATAAAAATTTAACATAAAAATGTGATACGTTATGAAATTTGATTGAAAGAAAATACGAATCTTTTGTAACTTTTAATAAATTTTAGTTTTTAATTGTTGCCCAAACAGAGCCATATATATATATATATATATGTAAAAAAACCCAAGGTATCAAAACCCTACTTTCCTAATAATAAAAAAATACATTATTCTTTCCTTTTGTTTTGTCTTTACATATTTCTGTCATTGACAAAACATTAAATTACAGAAATAGATTTAAATTTTGAATCCTAAAATTGAGGAGCAACTGTAGGCATCCACATCCCAAATTTTGTAACTTTCTTACTATTTTTTCATTTTACTTTTTTGCTTTCTTTCTTCTTTATTCCACACACTCTTTTGCTTTATTTTGCTTTCTTTCTTCTTTCCATATACCTTTTTACTTTCTTGCTTTCTTTTTTCTTTATTCCACACACTCTTTTGCTTTATTTTGCTTTCTTTCTTCTTTCCATCTACCTTTTTACTTTCTTACTTTTTTTTTTCCTTTATTCCACATACTCTTTTACCTTCTTTCCGTATACTTTTTTACTTTCTTGCTTTCTTTCTTTTTTCTTTGTTTCACACACTCTTTTGCTTTATTTTGCTTTCTTTCTTCTTTCCATATACCTTTTTACGTTCTTGCTTTCTCTTTTCTTTATTTCACACACTCTTTTGCTTTATTTTGCTTTCTTTTCTTCTTTCCATATACTTTTTTACTTTCTTGCTTTCTCTTTTCTTCATTCCACACACTCTTTTGCTTCATTTTGCTTTCTTTCTTCTTTCCATATACTTTTTTACGTTCTTGCTTTCTTTTTTCTTCATTCCATAAACTCTTTTGCTTTATTTTGCTTTCTTTCTTCTTCCCATATACTTTTGTACGTTCTTGCTTTCTCTTTTCTTTATTCCACACACTTTTTTGCTTTATTTTACTTTCTTTCTTCTTCCCATATACTTTTTTACTTTCTTACTTTCTTTTTTCTATATTCCACACACACTTTTGCTTTATTTTGCTTTCTTTACTTTTTTACTTTCTTGCTTTCTTTTTTCTTTATTCCACACACTCTTTTGCTTTATTTTGCTTTCTTTCTTCTTTCCATATATTTTTTTACGTTCTTGCTTTCTCTTTTCTTCATTCCACACACTTTTTTGCTTTATTTTGCTCTCTTTATTCTTTCCGTATACTTTTTTATTTTCTTGCTTTCTTTTTTCTTTATTCCACACACACTTTTGCTTGATTTTGCTTTCTTTCTTTTTTCCATATACTTTTTTACTTTCTTGCTTTCTTTTTTTTTTATTCCACACACTCTTTTGCTTTATTTTGCTTTCTTTCTTCTTTCCATATACTTTTTTACTCTCTTACTTTCTTTTTTCTTTATTCCACACACTCTTTTGCTTCATTTTGCTTTCTTTCTTCTTTCCATATACTTTTTTTGTTTTATTTCTTCTGTATTCCATTTACTCTTTTGTCTTTTTTTATTTTGTTGCTTTATTTCTTCTGTATTCCATTTACGCTTTTGTCTTTTTTTATTTTGTTGCTTTCTTTCTTCTTTTCATATACCTTTCCACTGTTGTGCGTTCTTTCTTCTTTTCTCTATACACTTCTACTTTTTTATCGATGTGACGACCTAATCTCATTGTGGGTCATATCAATGCGACAAAATTTTAAATTAGGATGACCAAGTATATCTTATCATTTAATGTCATGTTCAGGCATATAGATTTTAAATGAGTGAATTTAAATTTGAATTTAGTTCATAGAAAAGAAAACAAAGAAAAATAGAGAATAGTTAGTACAATGCATATATATATGTTTCCATCATCTTTGTGCAATTAGAATCAATGATTCGAGATAATTATTTTTAAAATATCATTTCAAATGAATTATAATCCATATAATTGAAAACTTCATAAACAAAATAAAATTCATAATTAGTAGACTAAATATTTAACCAGTGTAAAATATGATTATACCTGATAACTATGGACAAATAAAAATAACAATTTGTGTGTCAAACTGTGTCGGTCGACTCAATTTTTGTATGGTGGAAAATGCATGCATGCACGGTAGCTTTAATAGTCCCGGGTGACTATTGATGCAACTTTCTTACAAGCTACCAGAGATGTGAGTTCACACTGTTTGTGGTTATAAGGTAGTGTTGCAAAATAATAATAATTATTATAAATTAGTTTTTTCATAATTAACTATTAAAAAATTATTTTTATGTTTGGAGAAGAAAAAAAATTAAATTTTTAGTAGTTACTTTTTATATTTTTTTATTAACTTGATATATTTATTTTTATAATTTAAAAGAATTTTAAAATGTAAGAGACCAATTTTAATCATTCTAAAAATACCAAAAAATTAATAATTAGATCTTATGACTATGCATGTCAAACCAAACGAAACCTAATTATAACTAGATATTAAAGAAAGATATATATAATTTGTCTTTATTCAATTTCCATTATATTCCACAATTACATATAATAAATTTTTTATTTTTACTTTTCATTTAGTAAGTAAATATTATTATTGATCGCATGTCATTCCAACTTCAAATAAATGAAAAGGACAAGGATTTTGATCTTCTCTTTCCTTCACAAACCGATTGTGAGTGTCTATTTGACATCAAATGCTTTTTTATTTTTTTCTTTTTTTTTTCTGCCCTATTAACGAAAAAGCTACGCTTGGTTTGGTATGTGTAAAGAAGTTTAGGTGTCATTTAAATATATTTATATTTTTTATTCTGAGATTTATTTTTTATAATATTAAAAACTATTTGATTTGATATTTTTTAGTTTCATATTTGGGATTTTCTGTATTTCAAGTCATAAAAAAAGAAACTCAAAATGAATTTTAGTCATTTTTTATTTTATGTTTATATCCATTTTTATTTTTTAAAATAGGTCAAAAATACGAATAACAAATGTATTTTGAGTTTCTTTGAAAAACAAAAAATAAAAAATGGGCCTCAAAATAGATATATCAAAATAACCTAATTTTTGACTTTTGGCTTTTTATAAAACGACCAACATTATTCACTTAAATTTAAGCTCTCTTTAAATTAATAAAAAATAAATATGTCAAAATAGCAAAGGAAATTTAAAAAATTAACATTTCTTTTCCTAATTTAGCTTTAGGTTTGGTTGGATTATTTAAAAAAAAAAAAAAAACGCTTTACCTTTGGGTGAGCCTATTTGTGCTACATAAATAATTTCTTACACTCGACTTTATTTTTTCATTAATTAAAGTTACATAACTACTCATATTTCTTTTTACATATATTTTACATGATTATAATTTCATAAAAGCCTTTATATATATAAAAACACAATTCAAAACATAATTATAATGTTATAAATATTTTATTTTATAATAATTATTTTTAAATATATATATATATATATAGAAGGTAACTTATTAGTTTTTCTTAAATACTTTGATTAGTGAGTAGATAATTACAATCCAATTTTTCTTTTTAAAAAATTTACTCTTGTAAATGAATTGCCTTATTATGATAAAAATTTCTAATTCTAAAATTTTTAAAAAAAATATTTGTTATTAATAAAAATTTAAATTAAGTTTTCAAACGAAAAATATTTTTGTGGTTTTTCTGATATATTTGTATGTATACTTGAAAATTAATTTTTTTGGTTCATTGATTTTCCTAGTTAGATATATTGTTTTGTAGTTTTTTTTTTTTTTTTTTTGGTCTATTTTTCTATATATGAATGGTGAGAAAAAAAAAGTAGATGATTCTATTATGAATTTAGGATTGGTGAGAAAAATTAGTATGGATAAAAAATAATTAGAAATTAAAATTTACATGTGTGTCTTATTTCATGTTTGTAAGTTTTATGGAACAAAAAAAAAATATTGAAAGGCCAAAATAGATTTTCTTTTCATTTTATAAATTAATAAAGTAAGAAAATAATTTATTTTATTTCAATTTCTTTACGAACTTTTGTCATTTTCTTTATTAACTTGATGTTTTTTTATTTATTTACTTACAAATCTTTCACAATTTATTTATTTTAATATTTACCACACTTACATTTTTTCTTACCTTTATTTCATTATGTTATTTTAAAATATATTATTAGATTCTGAGAATTGAAAAAATTGTATAAAATCTTGCTAAATTACTTCAAAATGAGACAAAAGTTAAAATAAAAAATCTTTGTAAATAAAAGGAATGAAAAAAGAAATATTTTTTATTTAATTAATTTATGAAATAAAATAAAATAAATTTTATCGTTATTTGATTGTATAAATATATAAAATTTATTTTAGTCTTTAAAATATTTTTCTTATTCTTTTGTAGGTTTAAGGGTGTTTTTGTTCAAATTTGTAAACATTTTTCTTTTTGAAATTAAGATAATTATGCTATTTCAAATTAAACATAATAATGGCTAGCCAAATAAGGAAAATTATGTAATTTCGCTTGTGATAAAAAGTAAAGTAGAGTGTGGGAGATTATTTGTAAAATACTCACTCTTTACTTTTCTTATAATTTTTTTTTAGTGTTATATGACATTTTTTTTCAAAATTTAAATTCTTTTAAAAATTATAACTTTAAAATATGCTAAGTGCATTTGGAAAAAAAAAATCAAAAATTTTATGCCAATTTAAACAAAAGCTAGGTAAAAAATAGCAAAAAATTAATTTTTTAGTTTTTTAACTTTCATGAATGTGAAGTTTTTTAATTTTCTTTTTTTTTCTAAAAATATATATAAGATAAAAACTACTAAAGAAAAAAACAAAAATTTTTTTTTATCCAAACGAAGTTTGAATTAAAAAAATAATTATAAGGTTTTATATATTCTAATAAATACAAACTACCTCCCTAAAATTTAAGACAGTAATTTCTTTAATTTAATAAAATTTAGACAGGAGGGAGGGGGAAATTTTTTCCTGACATGAATTGATAACCATTACCTCAGTAGTCACATTGCACAGAGACCTTTATTAATCGGTGGCTACCCCATGGACTGCTAAGGACGTGATAAGATGGCTATCCTTGGTGCGTGCCAATGAACTGATAAGATGTGAGGAAGGGCCTTATGACAGAAAATGTAAAACAGGAAAAGAGACCACCCCGTTTATGCGTCGACACGCACTAAGGGGATGTTTGGCAATAGAAAAAATTAATTCTGTATCAATTTTTAACACATCACTTCCGTCGTTTGTTAGATGCTTGAAAAAAAATTATATAATTTCGAAAAAAATTAGAAAATTTTAATAAAAATAAAAAAAATGTGAAACTATTTAAGGAAAAAATTAAAAAAAGTTAAAAATTAATAAAAATTATTTTCTTTTAGTGAACCGAACCTCTGAGATGCAATAGTTTCTTATTATCAAAATAATAGTAATAAATAAATAAATAAGATAGTGATATAGCAACCCTAAAATGAAAATAGGGAAGGAATCCAATGGAGCGGATAACTTGAACATCTGAAAGGAAATTTTTTTTTAATTTAAAACAATATAATTGTAAGTAGTGGAATTAAATTAAAATAAATTATTTTATAAAACAAAAATGATTTTATTTTAATGTACCATTATTTTAATACTCATTGATTCATGTTCGAAAGTGTTTTGCCAGTCGATCAGAACATTTTGTTTTTTATTTATTTATTTTTTTATTTATTTATTTATTTTCACCGTGCCACAAACGACACAACTCAATATATTGGCAAAGGAGTTTGGAAAGAAAAAAAGAGTTAGTTTTTCTATTAGTTATTCACTAGATAGTTATTAAAAATTAGTTTTTTCATTTGTTATTTACTAGATAGTTATTAAAAATTTAACTCTGCGTTAGAGAAGACCAAAAGTTTAAAGTATCATTTGGTATATCTTTCTTGAACCAATTTTTCAAAAAAACAAATAATTTAAAATGCATTTCACTAATTGTGTTTTCAAAATTTGTTTTATAAAAAATAATAAATTTACACATAAAATGATAAAAAAAATTTTTGAGCATTTTCTATCCAAAATAAAAAAAATCTCAAAACACGAAAAATAGAAAATATCAAATCAAATACTTTTTTCGGTGTTTTTTTATTTTCTGTTTTCTACTTTCGTTTTATGAGTTAAAAGTCTCAAAATAAGGAAACAAAAAATGTTCTATTTTTCTTATTTTGAGATTTTTCTTATTTTGGATTGAAAACATTCAAAATGACTTTTTTTTTTTTTATTTCATACGTAAACTCATTTTCTGTTTTCTAAAATAAATTTTGAAAATACAAGTAATCAAATGTATTTGAACTGTATTTCTTATTTTCAAAAGTGTAAAATGAAAAATGAACTCAAAATAGAAAATAGAAAACAAAAACAGAAAACAAAAATTACAAAAACAAACCAAAGGATGCCTTAATTTTTTGTGTTTTGAGATTTTAAAACATAAAATACATAAATGAGAAAATAAAAAACAAAAACTAGAAATAAAAATAAAAATACAAATCAAATACTATTTAACTTTTTAGTAGTTAATTTTTTTTGTTTTTGTTAATTTGACTGTTAACCCTTCATACTTTAAAATAAATCGAAAATATAAGAGGATAAATTCAATCATTTAAAAAAAAACCCAAAAAATAAGCCGCTAAAAGTTAGTACGTGGCTAGCACACTACTACAATAATTGATGAAGTTCACGTCAGTAAATTTACAAATGTCACAATTTTAAAAAAAGTGTGGTGAAAATTTATAAACTAAACTTTTTATCTCAGTGTAATTAAAAAATTGAGATGAAAAAATTATTTTTAATACTTTCTATCTTAGTTTTGTTAAAATAATGATTGTATTTCATATATCTTGTGCTTTTTTTAAAAGAAAAAATAAGATAAAAAATAGTGAAAACCATCTCTAGAAAAAACTGAAATAAAATAATAGTAAGAAAAATTATATCTTAAAAAAAGTGAGACAAACGAATGAAAGACAATCACTACAAGAAAAAACATTTTTGATGACCACTCCTGATCAAATGCAAATTTGGTAGTTAAAGAATGATTTTTTCCGACTAAATTAAGATCGGTCGTTAATAACAAACTTTTCCCAATGAAACAAAAAAATTGTCGTTAAAAGGTGACTTTTCTCGAATAATTATTAATCTTTTAGTAACCAAATTGGTAATCTTTCCCGACCAAGAAATAATATTTTAGTGAGCAAATTTAATTAATTTTGAGAATATTTTTATCAATTTAAAATATAAAAGTTTCACTAAAAAAAATTATAAAAAGAAACCAATTCCTAGTCTTCTTTTTATAATAATAAACATGGATAATTTACCACCCTTCCTCAATTTCACACACAAAAGAAACTCCATCATGCATAAATCACTCTTGGTATATATATATATAAGTTAAGTAATAGGCGGTAATTTTTTTTTAGGACATATTTGTGTTTTTGCCTTCCCAAACATTATATTAATATAATTTATTAAAATTAGTAATTTATTTAAATAAATTAAAATTAGTTGTTTTACTAAACTATCTTATCAAAACAAAAATGTTTTTGAACAAATAACAATTCATTATTAAAATTAATTACAACTCAAATATTAATCTATGACAAAATAAAATTTTATAGTTAATATTTTATTTAAAATTATATGTTTCAATAATATATTTTATTAAAATTAATTATTATTAAAATAAAACTATTATGATAATATATTTTATTTTAATATTTTATGAAAATTAAATATTAACTTTTACTCCTAATTAATTTACAATCGTTTCAAATACAATTAATTTTTATCATTAAAAAATTTTTGTTATTTCGTTAATTTATTATTACCTGTTACCAAATATTTCCAAAAAAGTAGAGTAAACCAGTTAGGTATTAACTGTGACCTTACCAAAATGCACGGATTGAGATAAGAGCTATCCATTTCGCATGGAGTGGGGCCCCCATTCGTTTTCCCAATCTCATTCCGCCTCTTCCATTCTGCACACATTGTCTTGAGTGCATTTGGAAAAATATATATTTGTTGCTGTGTTCCCGTTTGTTATCGTTTTTATTTTTTATTTTTTTATTTATATTTTTAAAATTTTATAAGCTGATAATAAATATATATTTGTTAAATTTTTTTTTAAAAAAATAAAAACTTAAAAAAGAAAAAAAATATTTTCACTTTATTTTCTTTTTCTATTATAAATAATTTTATAAATTTTATTATCATATTAAAATAAATTATTTTATCTAAATATTTTATTAAACTAAAATTATTATTAACAAATAATATAATTTAATTAAAATAATTTGTAATATATTTATTAATTATTTTTAATAAATAATTAAATTAAACTAATTATTAAATAAATTTATCTAATAGGATATATTAATTATTAATTTATTTTAAATAAATTAAATTTTATAATTTAATACAATAATTAATTAATTTAATTAAGATATATTTTATTAAATAATTTTGATAAAATATAATTTAATCTGAGTATGATATTTTATTAAAATAATTTAGTAAGATATATTTTTAATTTAGTTAATTTAGTTGAGTAATTAATTTGATCAATATAAAATATATTTTATTAAAGTAATTAATTTAATTAATATAAAAATATTTTTTGAATTATTTTTAATAAATAATAAAATTAAATTAATTAATTTAACTTAAAATTTATACTTAATTTAATTTAATTAATTTAATTAATATCGAATATATTTTATTAAATTGTTTTTAATAAATATCATAATTAGATTAATTAATTAAATTTAATTTAAAAATTAATTTAATTTAGTTATTTTTAAGTAATATTAAATATATATTATTAAATCATTTTTAATAAATATCATAATTAAATTATTTGAATTATTATAAAATATATTTCTGTAAATATTATAATAAAATTATATTTAATATATTTTATATTTATTGGATTAAATGATATAAAAATTATATTTATTTAATTTTTAAATAAATAAAATAATTAAATTGATATAAAATATATTTTTTAATTTTTTTAAATTTTTAAAAATTAATAAAATTAAATATTTTTGAAAATAAAAAAATAATAATTTTAAATACAATTTCAGTTTTTATTTTAAAAAAATAAATAATTATAAAAAACATAAAAAAAAAAAATAACAACAAAAAAAAATCATAGTGTGCTCAAACGGCCTATAAGAATGACTTTTAAGCCAGCAAAAGAAAACACCGCAATTTAACTGAAAATGGCCGAGTCGGTTGTGTCTTTTGCGGTAGAAAGACTTGGTGATCTTCTGATTCAAGAAGCAAAATTCTTGCATGGAGTGGAAGATAAAGTTATGGATCTTCAGACAGAGTTGATCCGAATGCAGTGCTTCTTAGAAGATGCAGATGCAGTCAGAGACAAGAACAAGAGAGTCCGAAATTGGGTTGCTGAAATTAGAGAACTTGCATACAGAGCAGAGAATCTGCTTGAAACTTTCATCTTTGAAGTTGAATCCAAGAGGAGAAGGGGAGGCTTCCGTAATTGCATAAGAAGATTTGCATGTATTTTCAAAGAAGGAATAACTCTACACAAAGTTGGATCGGAGATTGATAGCATCAAGAATAAGATTACTAACTTCTCTAAAAGATTTAAGATATATGGAATTAGAGATCTCGGTAGAGGTGAAGGCTCGAGTTCTGCGTATGAGAACCTTCAGATGCTCAGGCGAACTTACTCCCATGTCACTGAAGAGGATTTTGTTGATTTTCACGACGATACATCTAAATTGGTGAAAGATTTGGTGGATGAAGAAAAGCAATTTCAAGCTATTTCAATTTGCGGGATTGGGGGTTTGGGAAAGACCACCCTTGCCAAGCAGGTTTACCATCATAAAACTGTTAGGCAACATTTTGATGGATTTGCATGGGCTTGCTTATCACAGCAACCGAAAAAATATGATATTTTCCGAGGTATCCTTATTCGCCTCACGCCTGAGAAGAAGGAAGAGATTGAGAATATGAGAGATGAGGAGCTGGTCAAGCAAGTCTTTGAAACTCTGCAAAAGAAGAAATGTCTAGTGGTTCTTGACGATATATGGTCAAACGCTGATTGGGACGCTCTAAGATCTGCATTTCCAACTGTTGGAAACGGTGGAAGTAAAATATTGCTCACCAGCCGCAATAAAGATGTGGCTACGTATGTAGACTCATCTCATGTTCCTCATGAGCCACGACTGCTGAATGAGGAAGAGAGTTGGGAATTGTTTGCGAAGAAAATATTTACAAGAGGTGACGATACAGGTTAGTTTTCATCCCCATCTTCTCGATGACCGTTTATCAGTGGTTAGGATGTATATTGAAATTAAATTTTAGACTCTTAGTTGTCTACTTTTTTAATAGGATGTGAAAATCCCATTTCAAAGGGAAACTCGAATTAATTTCCATTGAACAAAAATGACAAAAATACTATATAGTAGAAAAATTATAAAGATACTTTTGATAACTCATGATGATGATGATGATGATGATAGTTAATTCACATTTGATAAATTTTAAATAATAAATTCTTTTTTTTAACAATAATTAACTTTAATTTTAATAAAAATATACTTACTTTAAAAAAATAATAAGTTAGTTTAACAATTATTATTTGTGTTAATAATAAATTATTATTTTAATTGTAAGTAATTTAATTTCATTAAAATGTTTAAATAAAATAGATCATCTTAATTTTAATAATTAATTGTAGTTTATTAAAAATAATTTTAATTTAATAACATTAATCAATTTAACAATAAATTATTTTCTATTAAAACTGAATTTTGATTAAATAAAATACTTGAATAAAATAAATAATTTTGTTATGTAATTAAGATTTATTAAACATAATTGTAGTCATAAATAATTATTTTAATAGCAATTAATATCAGTTTTGATAAAATAAGTTATTGTAATAAAAAATTATTAATTACAAAATTTATTTTAATTTAATTAAATATTTAAGAAAATATTAATTTTTCTAATAATTCATTTTAATTTGAAATTTATTAAGTAAATTGCTATTTTATAATATTTATTATATATTAATTTTCTTAGATTAATTAAATGAATGTAAGAGTGTAATAGAAGTTTAAAATTTTTTTTTTTATTTATTTATATACTCTGTTATTCTGGCTTCCAAGACAAATCTTACCATCTTTTTGAGGTAAAGCCTACATGGGTTAATACGTAATCTCTAATTCCAAACTTTTATTACAAGTGTTTAATAATTACCTTTGTAATTATAGTATAATAATTTCCAAACACTTCAACTTTATCATTCGAAGCAACAATTTCAACAAATATTTATAAATATTCATATATAAATATGTAATAAGCTCAAGGACTTCTTTATCAAATTAATTGGATTCAACTAATAACCCAAGAAGCTCACATTTCTCAAACATATATACACACACACACACACACACACACACACACATACACATATGCAAATATCAAATCTTCCTTAAAAGACATGAAACAACTTATAGTCATATTGTTAACGAAACAAACACACAGATTCATCCCACTTAAGTCGAATCTAAAGAAAAATAGAAGAATTTGGTGGAAACACATGAAGAACCTCAACTTTAGAAGTTCAAATTATCCACCTCAAGCAAAACAAGTACAAACGAACATTGCTACGATGATCTTTGTCTCCAGAATGTCCAAATCCCTTTTGTCCCATGCTCTGGTTCTCACTCACTCTTTCTCCCTCTCCTGTCTTTTCCTCTCTGCCATCTGTTAAGAGGAAAAGACAACTATGGCTCAATTTTTCATTCCGAACACAACCATGGCTACCACCTGACTTAGGAAAATAAAATAAACCAACAAACCGAACAAACCTCAAGTCTAAATTTTTAAATGATCTAAAATCTCAATTTTTTTTTATCAAAAATAAATAACAATTATTACACATACACATAATATGTTTAATAATATCTAATATCAACAATGAAATCTTTACATGATATAAGAAATCGATGATAATTCATATCGAGACATGGTGATTTGAGGTATAACAAACACAAAAATAATACTTGGATAAAGAGATTTAATTTATCAGAACATTTGATTTTTATTTAAAAAAAATATATATATGCCCTATGCGCAATCTCTTTCGAACGAATACCAAATTGCCATTCAAGCGAAATTTGTTCCAACGTGCCCCTCAAGGACGTTTGAATGGCACGAAGCAGGAGCCAGTTATGGGTTCGTTTTTCACCCAAATGAACCCCAACACCTCAAGTCATATTTACAGGCCTCAAATTTAATAACATTTCAAACCATACCATGTAAATATCTCCTATACATGCTTTATCATCTAAATACCATAGATTTAAACAAGAAACTAAAAGTTTCCTCAAATATATATACACTTAATTTTATATATATATACCCATATATGTATATAGTATACCCATGTAAATGCCTCCAACAAAACACTATAAAACCTAAACTCAAGCATAGACCTACCCCTAGATCACGCAATAACAATATATAAATATATAAAATACTTTACCTGCATCAGATTTAAAGAAAAACAACGAAAATGGAGGAATCCCCAACTGCAACCCGAGTTTGTTCAATTAATATAAGTGGAATAAGAAAACTTAATTTCTTATATATTATTTTGGGAAAATTGTGCCCAAGTCACACTTTATAGACTTGTAAGGGATTAAGTCATGCCAAAAAAAATTGATTGCTTTTA
>QLOD02180840.1:0-10911 GCA_003260245.2 Sideroxylon spinosum
TTTATTCAACGGTTAAGGTTTGATTTTGGAAAATATATCTAAAAGATCCACAGTTGAGATTGTCCCCTTAAAAACGAATGACCAGATTTTTTTTTCTAACTTTTCAGATCCTGCCCAAAAAACATCACATCCATTCATTTAAATTTTAATTTGTAATTATGAGATTGTTATACAATAAAATATTTTTAGATTTGTTTATCAATTGGGAGAATTGGGTTTTCTCTTGAATAAAATCATTTATTTCATTTTTCTTCTTATTTTCTTTCTCACCGAATATCAAGAATCAAGTTCTTATCATCTTCATAGGTGATAGTGGTGAAACCATTTAAATAATACAGTAAGATCTTAATGTATTGTTGTCTAGGCTAAGGCAACATATCCAAATTTTTACATCCATCCTAGATAGCCTAAAATCAAACCCAAGAGCTAAAGTACATGGACCTGCAAGCTTGTGGACTCATGCTCATCCCTATTTTTAATACTCATCAGTGGGTGATAATTCATAGAAGAAAATCCTTGCCATTTTGAGAAATACGATTATGATAACTTCCATTGATCAAAGATCATTCTGAACATTTAGGATTTTAGAAAGTGTCACTCATAAATAATTGGTGAATTCTACTTACGTTGAAGAAAAAAGTTCGTGGCCGTTTATGAATCATGTGATCTTGAGTAGAATCAAGATGTGGCCGGTATATCATTCTTGTATTCAAATAAATTGTTGTGATTAGTAATTTAATCCAGTCGATTACTTTTAAGATAGTAATCTTACAAACGAGATTTTATTAAAAAGGATCTCTTCCAATCCTTATATGTATATTCTAAACTATACTTGTTAAACATCTATCCTAATCACATTCTATTAAACTCATGGCCGCGCTCCCAAGTTCACAAGAGCACGCCAAACCTTTGGCTACGGTGAAAATCATAGGGCAAGCAACAATTTCCTTTACTAGAGTTCAAAACCAGAACAAACTCTCCCAATCGCCACCATCCAACATTGAACAAATAAGAAAGGTATCCTGGACTTATAGATTAGGGTCGTTGTCGATCTTTTGGATTGTAAACCAATGTACGTGATATAATATGTATATATATACACTTCACCCTACGACATTGAAATGCAAAGAGTTTGACCATCATCCCTTAAATCTAAACGCCATCTAAGTATGGTAAAAACCACAAAAAAAAAAAAAAAAAAAAAAAAAGAAGAAGGGAGAGAGATTATTTTTTTTTTTTTTTTGTTGGGAAAAGTGAGAATAAATAATTTTTATTTGATTTCAAGGAAAAATTTTAATGGTTCTTTCTTAATATAATTAAATTAATATTATAATATATTTTATTTTTACTGAATTACATTATTTTTAATAAATAATATAATTATTTTAATTAATTAATTAAATTATTAAATTAATATAAAATATAGTTTTCTAAATTCAACTATTTGTTAAGTTTAATAAAATTAAATATTTTATTAAAATAAAAATTTTATTTCTATAATAAAAATTAATTATTTTAAATAAAATTAAATTTTCAAACGTAATTTTAATTTTATTTTAGAGAAAAAAAATTAAAAAATATAAATAAAAAAATATTATTATTATTAAACAGACCTTAACTATCACTTCAAAAAAGTGAGTCACTTGACAATAATCCATAGTAAAATTGCGATAGGTACAAGAATTTAAAACTTCTATTCTAAGAATAAAATTATAATGGTTTAAATATATATAATAAAAAAATATCCCACAAGTATAAATTTATACTGACCCTACAAACAAATTACAAACCCATTCAAAACTCGTATAGATATTAAATTTCAATTACTTGTCTCAATATTACTAGAGTATTTCCCTAACATGTTTTTAATAGATTTGGTTGATCTGGTACCTTTCGTATTCACTTTATTGACATCCCTAATATATACATTTCATACAAGTATCAAACATTACCAGTCAAATCTTGAATTATCCAGATAATATTTTAATTTTTTATGCTTGATCTCAAATTCTTTTTTTTTTTATTTTGTTTCGTAAACTTTATAAAATTAAGAATGATAATTATAACTTTTTATTTCTTTTCCTTCCTTGTACAACTCTACATAATAACATGTTAATAAAAAACAAAACAAATACATTTCTGCTCATATTGTTATTACTTTTACAAAATGTAAAACATGCTAAATTAATTATATCAATAAATATTAACATAATATTTATAATCGTACTTTGCAATTAAGTTATAGTTATAATATTTGAATGAAACACTAACCTTTTTCAAGTAAGTAATACATTCCTTATAAATATATAATTTAACATCGACAAATTCAAAACAATAAGCCAAACACACCACTATCGACACATATCACACCAACAACAAAATCAATAAACAATTCAATACGATATTTACAGTTATGATTAACCCTCCTCCACATCAGTTACTTTAGGTGAGTCAAGAAGAGGAATAAGGGGAATTACTTTAGGTGAGTCAAGAAGAGGAATAAGGGGTGTTTGAAGTATCAATAAACTCTAATTTTCTCTAACATTTTTTTAGGTTCCTTCAATTTTCTACTTTTACCATGAAACATAATTTTTTTTCCAAAGTAACACGCAACAGCACTAAGACAAAACAAAAGTTCAAAAAAAAAAAAAAAAAATCACTTTTTGGACACTTCAAATGCCCCCCCTAAATGTATAAATTAAGAAGGAATATAAAATACATAAAATCCGTCCTCTCATCTTTGGGAGTTTGTTTCAACATTAGGTCTATTTTTTAAAAAAAATGAAAAAGAAAAATTAAGGAAATCGTTTTTTGATAGATTTAGACATGGTAGCTATACTAGATAAAAACATTAACATCCCCAAATTGGAACTGTGTGGGAACTTCAAAAACTATATTAGTGTAGACTATGACATCCTAAATTTTAATAATTTAATTTTTATTCTATTTGATACTTATAAATTTTAAATTTTTGTCAATTGGGAGTTTTCTTAAATTTATCAATTTTAATGGAAGTAAATTTTTTTGTCCATACAATATTTTCATAATTTATTAAACTTAATTTAAATAAATTAAGGCTAACTTGGGGAGTGACACATGTCCATGTAAGTGTGGCTAATGTTTTGACACATGGTGTACATAGGTGGCATTTGTAATTATAATGAGGCATATATGTGAAAGAGTAGATGAAGCCACTTGGAGAGAAAAAAAAAAAAATATATATATATATATATATATAATATTAAGTTAAGGTCCAAACTGTTGTCGGTGGAGCCATAAGGAAGAAAAAAAAAAAAAAAGGAAAAAAAAAAAAGAGAGAACAATGGGAGAGTATAAGGAACGTGAGCCAAACTTTTAAGGTTTGTCAATTTATTTTGTATTATTTTGTTTTACAACATAAATTTATGAAAGTTTATAATAAATTAAATATGTGAGGGTATAATGATAGTATTTTATTTATTAGATTTATATTATTAATTAATTTGAAATAAATCATGGTTTAATGTATATGATTTATTTGAGTTAAAAATTTAAACCCAGAAATAAATCAATAATAACCACCTCCATAATTTAATTTTTGTGTAAAATGTATATAATCACTAAATAAAAGGTATTTAAATAAGTTGATGGGAGAGATTTGTCCAAATAAGTTTGCGGACATTACACCCTGACTCAGAACAAAGAAGTTACCATCGAAGATTGTGGCAGTATGGAAGGAGATAGCTTTGTATGGGATACCATGTTGAGGAAAGATTTGCATGACTTAGAAGTGGACAATCTATCGCGTTTGTTGCAGTTATTGTATTCCTTTAAGGCAGGGGGTAGGGAAGATAACTCTTGTGGTCCTTATCAAAGTCACAGGCGTGTTCCAGGTTAAATCCATTTACAAGGCTAGGGTTGATAGTGGAAGGATGGAATTCCTGTGATGGAGAAGTGGTTTCCCACCCAAAAGCGACATTTTTTGTGCAATGCACAGCGCAAGGAAAAATACTAATCATTGATAATCTAGCAAGAAAGAAGGCAATGCTTGTAAATAGGTGTTTCCTGTGCAAAAGAACATAAGTGACAGTCTATCAACCATCTTTTTGTGGACTGTGCATGGGCTAAGGAAGCTTTGGGACCTGCCCTATTGAGATTCGGCATATCATGAGCTTCTCAAAGAAGGATTAGATTGCTTCTGGAGGTTTGGTGGAGAGTGAAAATTAGCAGACGTAGAAGAGTGGAATTTAATCCCATTTTATATCCTTCACTAATTTAGGAGTAGAGCAACAGATGAAATTTCAGAGATACAGAATTTCCATTGCACAACGAGTTGCTTTTTTTTTTTTTTTTTTTTAAATCTCATTTGATATTCTTCACTAATTTAGGAGGAGAGGAACAGATGAAGTTTCACAGATACAGAATTTTCATTGTAGATGTCAACGAGTTTTTTTTTTTTTTTAAATAAACTTTATACAACCGGTTAGAGGGGAGTAAGGAAATGGAAACTATTCTCCTTTTGTGATTTTGTATATAGACAAGAAATGCAACACGACCTTTGGTCCTTTTTTTGCATCTCCTTGATGCTTTATTTTTAAAAAAAAAAAAAAAAAAGATTACTTGTCAGAAAAAAAAAAAAAAAAATTGACTTCTTAGAGTTTCTACGCAACAATTGGGAGACATAGAGGAAAAAGAATTAGAAAAATAAAACTAGAGGAGCAAAAGGTAACACTGGCATTGATAATCAATATTAAGCCGTTAATCTCTTCCCAGAACAGTATTCCATACTTGCACTCTTAGAAACTTGCTAGGCAATAAAAGCCTGATAAATGCAATACTAACTTGTGTGATAAGTAGGACTCAAATTATAAACGGATAACTTTTCTAAGCAAACCTAACTATAAATATAGAAATGAAAAAAAAAAATAGGACCTTAACAAATAGAAAGGCCAAAAATATAAACGAACAAAAATGTGATCTGTCAAACAAAGTAATATTCTAAATTCTACAAATGAATTAATCAACTCTTAAAAATTAAAATTGTATGGCACACCTCTATTGGACTGAAGTCAGGCCAACTATCCACCTGGGTTTCCAATCTTCTAAAACATTCTCGTTCTGAATCAGATCTATTTGTAATAATTTCCGACCCAGCTCAAAGTTATCAAGGCCACCATTAACCTGGGTTGTCCTGAATACTCAAATGGATATTCGACTTCTCCTTATTACCTTTAACTTCATATAAATGCCCTAGCACTTGCTCGACCCATTTCCCAAGTCCAAAGCACCAGTATCTTCAGCTTGATCTTCAAGAATCAGCGGAGGCTCCTTGAGACATGATTCACGCCTCGATTCTGACTCTACAACAGCTAGCCTGGTCAATTGCCACCTACCATCACCCACCATTCATTGTTGTACCACACACGCCCCTTTCTTCTCTGACACCGGTATCTACTACCTTCTTCCTTTGTTCATCTCCCTTTGCAGAAATCATGATGCAAATGGACCTCTTTCCACCCATAACAAATATCTCCAACTATCACCTGCATTGACGCCGGCAAAGTAATCTCATTCCCTCTATCTTTAGGCTAGCCCACCGAAGATGCACCCCCTGATATGTAGTATCATCTACACCTCCAAAATGCTCCGACAAATATCCTAATTTCCTGAAACACTGATACAACATACGCATGCAACAGAAACCCAATTAATCTCATCCAGCCACCATTTAGTTCCCAGCCCTCTCAAAAGCAACAACCCCAAGGCAACAACCGATCCCACAGCAATGGAATTCCTCCAACGCTCAATTGTCATTTTTTGAAATCTCGTTGTTGTCTCTCTTGCCAGGAACACAAACAATAACCCAAGACCCCTAATCATTTTTACCTCTAAACCACCAATCACTTTCCAAGTCCTAATCAACCAAAGATGCACATTGAATCTCAAATGTTGGCTCCATGAGCTCCCCTAATCAATCCACCAAACTCTTAACAGTCCATCACAAGACTTCTCAGGAACTGATATCACCTAATCCCCACCTATCTCGGACTTTTAATTCTGTAAGAGAAACACAGGTCCAATGTTTTCAAGAAATTATGCATAAAACAGATTTTAGAACATAAAAAGTAGGGAAATACAGCACAACACAGAATATCAAATTTATCTTTGCCAATGAAGATAGAATACAACTGTATAAAATCTTCTTAACATTTCTACATTAGACCAAGCATCAAACTAAAATGACAAATGTACCCAAAAAAAAAAAAACATCACTTGGTCAAGCAGACACAACTGAATGAAGCTATCTCATTTTACTCACATTCCCATGGTAACCCCAGAATTACCCTTGGACAACTCATACACCTGCAATTCAAACAATAATACGTAACCAATAAGAACATGTTTCAATTAAATTAATTACTATGCTAAAAGCACCACTAAAGTAAAATTTCTCACCTTAGGCTTATCATGTTGCCCATGAATCCTATAGCTCAGAAACTATTGTTGAGTGCTACAGTTGTCTTCCCTACCATTGTTGCTTTGATCATGCCGTAGCTCATCTCCTACGGGAGGAACTGAATACAGCCCATTGCTCGTTTTCTCCCCCTGTGCATCATTTTTCTCCATTTGCTCTAATTTAACAGACCTCTCACTTTCATTATTCTGAATGAAAGGGCCTCCAACATTTGAATCCGGGTTCACTCTCAACCTTTCATTACCCTCCACAGACATTACTGCACTGTTATTCTGTGGTTCTGACACTGTATTCTGTCTCCCAAATCCTTGCAACCTCTCCTCCCTCAACCCCACAGCATTCAATCGCGCCGAAACATCATTCGGGCCATCAATACCATACAATCCAACATGATTACGCACCCGATTTTGCTCCGAAATCACAGCCGCGTTCACAACACCAAAACTATTAGCATTACCACCTTTCTGAATCCTCTCACGAGCAACCACATTACCAGACCCCGAAACCTCCGCTGGCAACAACTCCTTGTGCTTCAACTTCTCTTTGGCAACGAGAAAGGCCACATGTTCCAAAGCTTCCCTCGCTCTCTTCCTTGCAAAAGCTGCCTCTTTCGCCCGCCTCTCTGCCTCTCCCCTCGCCGTTGCCGCCGCTTTACTCATCGAAGACGCCGCAATCCTGGCAGCCGCAAACAACATTTTTGCCGCCTTCGTATCAATTTCTCTGCAAAAATCATCCCCGCCTTTGCCCTCTCCGTCCTTCACCTTCTTCGCGTTGAAAATAGGGACGCTAGGGTTTACACAGAGCGGGCAAACGTAGGGGTTGGCAACGACGGCGCCGACACAGTGAGAGTGAGAGTAAGAGTAGCATTTGAAGCAGTTGACGTCGTCGCCGCCGGGCGGGGAGCGATCGTATACGATGAAGCAGGTGGGGCAAAAGGATTGAGGGTGGAACCTGAGGACGCAGGAGGTGCAGAGGCGACGGAAGATCCCGCGGTGGCGGACGTGGTGGAGGAGCCGCCGCTCCTCGACGCCGCAGTTGCCGCACACGGTGGGGGTTGGAGCAGGCATGGAGTCTTGCTTCGTCACCATCGTCGTTCGTCAAAGATGCAACATTTCAAGAGAAGACACAGAGAGAGAGAGAGAGAGAGAGAGAGCAGAGTTGTGATATAAACCCTCTTGACCTTGAACCCTAGGGCAGAGTAGAGAAGAAGATATATGTTTGCGTATAAACATATATGATTTGTTTTCATCAATTAGGGTTTTAAGAGAGGAACAGAAGAATGGGGAACGTATGTAGAAGATCGAAAGATACAGAGATCGAGAGCTAGGGTTTCTGAGATGAATTTCGACGGAGTTGCAGCCTTGCATAAGCAAGGGACGTAAAAATGAAAGAGACAGAAAGACTTTAACACAGCTTAATTCGATCCAAATGCGGCCGGGTTGTTGCGATATGCTGTATAGCCGGATCCAATTCTCTATGCCATTATTTTATAATTATTGGAATTACGAGTTCGAAGTGTTAAATTTAAAAATGTTTGCTTGAAGAATAAAAAGTTAATTAAAAAGTTTTGTAAAAGTATAAGAAATTAATGTAAAAATAATAAATGATAAAATTTGATTGGAATAAAATATAAATTTTTTGTAACATTTAGTTTTTTTGTTTACCAAACTGGGCTTTAGTTAAAAAATTTTATCTCTTCCTAATTTTTTTTATTTTTTTTACTTTCCTTTTCACTAAAAATATTTAATTTTTTTAATATATATGAAATTTCTTTATTTTTATTAACTTTTTCCAATTTTTTCACACTTATCAAAAAACACAACAAACACTTAACAACGTAAAAATTATTTGTTTATCAAAATTTAGCATTCCAAACAAATACTGCAACACACTACAATTAGACTCTTTTATTTTAAGGTATATCTTCTTAAGAATTATTTTGGGTGCGTTTGGCGTACTAGATTTTGTTTAAAAACTCTGAAAACTTCTAAAATTTTCTGAAATCCTCTGTTTTAATTTTACATTTTCTTTCCCTCCAAATTTCAAGAAAAAGTGAAATATCTACAAAAAAAAATAACATAACTACAATTCCGTTAATCAAAAGGGAAAAAATTTTTTAGAGATGTCACCACGAAGTCGTGCGCTACAAAATGACACCCACTTTGCCTTTTTTTTTTTAGTTTTTGCATACCATCCCGACAGAAAGTACCAAACCATTCCGACGGTTTGGTCACTGCCAAAAACAGTTCCGATGGATTTCAAAACCGTTTCGACGGATTCAACCATATCTTTGTAGAATCTTCAGATTAGCCGTCCCGACGGTAATCAAAACCGTCGAGACGGATTCGGCATTGTTCCTCTCCAAATTTTATGGTTTGGGTTAGACGCGCCAAACGTCAAAAAGTGATTCAAGCCATATTTTTCGCTGTTTTTTGTTTCTCCAAATGCATCCATTGTTAAAATACGAATAAATAAATTTTCCAAAAAATATTTTTTATTGAAACAATAAAAACTATCCTTATTTTCTTTATTACAAATTTCTCTTAATTTAATTGTGTTATGTTTATTGGGAACCCTCCGATACCTCTGATTGATGATTTTACGCATATGTTGTTCTAATAATTCTAATGTAGCTTGAATATTGGATAATTTATCTAATCTTAAAGAATATTTGAACACCATCAGAAATTCATGAATTATAATTTGTGAAATGTATATTAATATTTGTCTTAATTATGTAATTACGCATATATATTTTTTAATTGGATTTTATCTAAAAATCTTGCAATAATCGAATTTATCTTGTTATTTTTGAGGTATCCGGTATTAACATGATGTTAGCAAGATGGTTGGTATAGTTTTAATGGTGATGCCTTTGATATTTAACGATCAAATTGTCAAGGCCTCGATTTAGAACATTGTAAGTTGATTTATACGTTATCGCTCCGAGCAAAACACTAATATTAAAGGAAACTAGCATTAGAGGAAAATGTAACAAAGTTTAGAAGGTAAGAATAGTGCGTATGATTTCAAAAATCACATAAGCACTTTGTTTTATCAAATCTTTTAAGAATAGTCAATGTAATTTATTTTTATATTATTTTGACATACAAAAAATTAAAAAAATTAATAAAATTATTCTTAAATGATAAAAATGTCTAAAAGAATAAAGGGTTCAGGAGATTGTGCACTATAGGGGTTGAAATACAAAAATGAACGATCTTTTACGTTAGAAGACTCATCAATAATTAAATCAACACTAAACCTTTCTACTATTTTTCTTTCAAAATATACAAGCAATACATTTAAAAAATTAATAATAATAATTATTTCACCTTGCTCCAAAGTTTTGTGTTAGTTATACTCAGTTGAAAATGCATGTTTTGTAATTGCGATAAGAACAGATAAAGATTTGGACAACAAATCAAATCAAAGATGAAGTAGTCATTGGACGTTCTTGTCTTCACCAACTACTAGTAATTTACAAAAAAATAATTGAGAAATCATGCAAATTTAAATTATAAGTATCTCGTATTGACTCAATTGCATTTAGTTCCTCTCGCTGAGAATATGTGAAAATCCTTAAAGAGTAAAATTTGCTTACAAGCTTACAGGTATCATCCAATTTGAAACTTAATCTCATCTCTTTGATTCAAATTCAATACACAAGTAAGAATAAATTCCATTTGAAGTTTTATAAAACTATACAATCTTCTCTCTTCAATACACAACTGAAAATAGATCTTATTTGGAACTTTATAAAACTGTTCAAATTTCTATACAAATTAAATCTATGACTTATTATACAAATTACAAAAATATAACTTCTATAAATTCATATTAATTTTTACAATCCCAAACATCCCATAATAACCCCGTTGCATTGCATTCTCATTAAACTTGTCACTGAGTTTCCTGCATACATTATCACAACAAATACATCAAATCATGTAGTAATGCTCCGTTGTAATTTCTTGACCAATTCTTGCAACGTACATCCGAGTATTAAAATGGGCATGAGCTTGAATCTCCCCCCACCGCACAAATTGCTTGGTCATCGCGTGCGTCGTCGTAAATCGAGCTTGCTACGCGCAACACACCCAAAATCTCTCTCGCATTATACTCGAGACTAAATATTATACACTGTCAATTACAATTGTGCAATTCCAACGGTTGACGTGTGCGAAAATACCGTGAGACTTACACCCATCAACGGTTGAATTCGCATCGCATAATTTACGACCACTTCGTGGTGTCGAATTGGATTAGGGCGCAGTGATCTGATCCGTTGTTAGTACCTGTAAAAGACTTTCGAGCATGTTTGGAGACGGTCAAAAATAAAAGAGAAACAGAGCTGTTAAAAATGTAACAAAGTGGAAATGAGAGAGAGAGAGAGAGAGAGAGAGAGGAGAGGAGAGCCAGGGAAGAGGCAGTGCAGGGGAAGAGCAACAACACAA
>QLOD02180934.1:0-10903 GCA_003260245.2 Sideroxylon spinosum
CCCATCTTGACTACTCAAATTATCGTCATAGACATCACCCTCATGAAAAGTAGCCCCCTCAGCTGCACCATCCCCCTGAACTGTAAAAAACTCCTTAGCTACACTCCTCTCGATTGCAAGTGGCTCATGCCCTTTAACTATATAAATTACGATAAAAAGTAAACCCTGTAAACACTACTCATCTCTAAGACATCACTATCAGATAGAATCTCCTTTAACCCCTTATTCAATCCCATCCCAGGAATCCTATAATAAATCATGCTAGTACATGGATAACCTTTATCCAAAAAAAGATACTGTAAATCAATAAAACTCAAAACGTTTGGATCAAATCTCTCACCATACTCAACTTTGCCACCGGTGTATTTGGTCTCTTTGAGGAGTCTGCATGAACTTGCCATCATGATGAAGCTCAACTACTTGAAGCTCAGCCATCCTGCATGAAACCAAAAATTAATAATAAATAAGCAATTTTATTCTCATAAAAAAAAATACCAAGTAAACATGTTTTTTATGTTACAAAAATCAATTATCAATAAAACACCAAACAATTGTATAATTAGGTAAAAACACCCAAAACAGTCCCCTTTGTGTAGTTGGCTTACCAACAAAAAATACCAACTTTGTACTCTGTAATTACCAAAAACAAACTACTAAAATCTGTGCATTTGATTGTCACAGTGGAAACAAAAATTTGTGCCACTGTGGAAACCAAAAATAACAAATGAAAAAAACTCTATTTTCCAATAAAAAATACCATAAATTACGTACAAAAAATACAAGTTTAATAATTCCCAATTACCAACAAAAAAATAGCAAACCAAAAATTGTTTTGACTGTGCTAACCAAAAATACAAAAATAGCCGACTCTGCCCATGTGCAGTTGACTTACAAATAATAATGTTCCAATTTTATAGTTTGTAGTTACAATCAAAAAATAACTTTATGCTCAAAAATCAAATTTACCTGCTATGTATAGGTGATGTGTCTCTCATAATAAAGCCCTAATGGACCATAACAAAGCTCTAATGGACCATAACTTTTTTCAGTCAAATAAAACTGTACACCCACTCAAGATTATTTTACTTTAATTTTTCTTTCACATATGATAGACGCCTGTAGTGTTCTATATATATACATACCTTTCTTCCACTTTCTTCTTAGCCAAATGACAAGGGTTGTCCTTCGTGCTTCGTCTGTGGGTATCACCTTCGATCGAGCGATGATCACTGTAGATTTGGGCTTCGAGCTGTTACTATCAAAAAACCCTAAGATCGGGACAACGATTTGGGGATTGAGAATATGGTCTTCTGTTTGGATGGGTTTTGTTTTATTATATTGATGGGTAAAACGGTCTTTTTGCAACTTAACGTCATGACGTCAATAATTGTACTTTTATGTACAGTACAGAGGGTATTAGTGCCTAATTACGAAGTTGAGGGGTTAAAAGTGATTTTCAATCAAAGTACAGGGCTGATAAAGTTAATTAACCAAATAAGAAAGAAGAAATACCTTTTGATTCGAGCACGACAAGAATGAACGGCGAAGTGGGTGTCTACAACGTTGGGTCTTCGTCGAAAAAAAATATCAGCTCCAAGAGGTACAGAGGTCTTCTTGAGGCTCCCTTTGTGGAGCTTCTCAGCTAATAGGAAGAACTCTTCCTCATTTATTCTTGTTACGTCGTGTTGATTGGTGGGAGGATGTATAACTTGAGAATCTTACAGGCGAAAACGACAGTTGCTCCAGAGGGATAGGTGTGAAATAGTAGCGTTTCGGTCTCTTTTCATCTCTGCAAAACTGCCATGTCTAAGCAGTATCAGACCGGTCGTTCCGACGGAGACCAAACTGTCTGAACGGATTTGGCACTGTTCTTCTCCAAAATTTATGGTTTGGGTTATGCGCACCAAACAAACCCTAAATTTGGCACATTGTACAAGTGGGGTGAGGGAGGTAGATTTTTGTTTTTTTTTTTTTTTTTAAATTTAGATGTATTAGTAATTTCTATCTTTAGTAAATAGGATAAAAAAATATTTATCCCAAAATTTAATATGGTTTATATCGAATACTCAAAATATCAAATAATTTATCTAATATTATCAAATTGTTACTTTGTCAAATAATAATCTCTAACATAAAAAAAAATATTTTGTCAAAGTATTTGACAATTGATAAGGAGTTTTACAAAACTTGAGAAAGTGTAAGGCTGTGTTTGGTATGTCAAAAAATATCAAAATCCTCTAAAAACTTCTAAAAACATCTAAAACTCTCTAACACATTTTATTTACTTTGTAATTCGTGAAATCTATATAAATTTCTATATATTTTTATATATCTCAATAAATTTTTACAAACCCCAATACCTATTTTTACAAATTTTAAAAACTTTTTCACAAACTCTGGTAGGGTAATATCCCAACCAGTCCGGACCTTAATAACCCGATCGATCGGTTCGGTCCAACCCGAACTGTTACTGACCGAACAATTTCCATCACCTGCAGTATCATCAACTCCAAAACCAAATCACCTGCATTATCATCAACTCCTCCGCCAACTCACCTTATTATCACGATACCCTGAGATACACTGTACCTCCATGTAGTAGTTGTAACAACGACCAAGTAAATCATCATTCTTGGAATCCGCAATACGATACCACGGAACCCATGTGGGCGGGAGCTTTCCATATGTTAATATCCACTTACAGTCATTATGCAGGTACACAATCCTAAACTTATAGAAAACCCTGCCAAAAAAAATAAATTGAGATTTAAGCTAACTTTGGCATCGGAGCATCTTTGGCAAGCACCACACCGGTGTGCGGATAGACCTTCCGAAGTTGAATCTGATCATCAAGGTCGCGCGAATTAATTGCATCATCAGTTGGCGCCGTCTGTGGGAACGACTTTCTTCACAGTTTTTATGGTCCAAACCAAATCCAGAACAAACACCCAACCACAACCAAGAGGAACGATGGGGAACCGAAACGATGACAGATTTAATGCCATAGAGTTCCAAATGAGGGAAATGATGGCGGTCATCTAAATGCTAGTGACCCAGAACTAGGCATTACTTCAAATGGTGAATGATGCCCCTACTGAGACTTCATTCCTGGCAGTTCCCCCGGGTAATGGAGAATGCAATGAAGGCATGGTTGACGTAAATGGAGAGCGCAGAAATAGAGCTGTCATTGTAGGAGAAAATGACTTCTCTGGCAAAGTACCAGGGGAGTCTAAGAGAAAAAGGAAGATGACGCAAATTGAGGACAGGGCAGGAGCTTATGCAGAGGCCTCGCGAACCGAGGCAGTGAGTGTGAAAGAAGTCATCGTAAGCCCTTAGGAAGAACAACTGAACCCCATGCAGGCTCGAATGGATGGTGTCCTGGCCGCGGTTCGAGCACCAAACATGGTAGAGGACCTGATTGGAGCTGCCAGGTCGCCATTCTCTCAGGCGGTAATGACCTATCCTCAACCCTCCACGTTTAAGATGCTAGCGGTCGATACATTCAACGGGACGCAAGATCTGTTGGATCATCTGGAGACTTTCAAGACCCTCATGCAGATACATGCATACTAGGATAAAATATTTTACCGGGTGTTTCCAGCAACTTTGTAGGGTCCTGCGAGGCTGTGCTTCGCTAGAATCAAGGCTGGGACAATATCCAATTTTACTCACCTAAGTAAACTTTTTGTTGATCACTTCATTGGGGGCAGAGGCAAAGAAGGCCGGCCACGCACCTGTTAACAATCAAGCAGGGCAAAGAAGAGACTCTTAGGAGTAACGTTAGAAGATATAACAAAGAAGTGCTGGAGGTCGATGAAACGGACGAAAAGGTGGTCGTCACTGCCTTTATGAGCGGGGTAACCTACCCCCAGGTTCATGGCTTCTTTGGTGAAGAAACCCCCGACCGATCTGGCCGATCTCATGTTCCGAGCACAGAAGTATATGAACGTAGAGGATGCCATGAAAGCCAAAAGAGATAGTGAAAGAGCAGAGAGTTCAAAAACGGACAAAAGAAAGCCAAATGACCAAGGGAACGGTCAAAACTCTAGAAGCTCGAAGAGTTGGAGATTTGATGATCGGACGAGTCAGTTCCGTAGGAGTTATGGCGATGTTGAACGAAGATTCACGCCCCTGAACACCAGACTAGAGAATGTTTTCTTCGAGATTCAGTACAACTTCGCCTTGAAATGGCCAGAAAAGTTGAGGACGCCGCCAGAGATGTGTTCTCGGGCGAAATACTGCAGGTTCCATAGAGACCATAGTCATGACATGGACGACTACTTCGACCTGAAAAGACAATTGGAGGAATTGATCCGCCGAGACAGATTGAACATGTTCGTTGATGACCGAAGCAAAAGGAGAAGGACGGAGCCGAAGAGCCCATAGAAGAGTAGCCCAAGACGGAGAAGTCCCGGGCAAAAAAGCCCTGGCCAGACCCAGCTGAATGCCCAACCCCTAGAAGAAATACAGGTGATCTCTGGTGGATTTACGGGTGGAGAGAATCTTCAATCGCCCGGAAGAAGTACGTTCGGGAGATACAAAGAAATGTAGAAGGGTGGGTCACCAATCGTCTAGCCAAGAAAACCCGAACGGAACATCGATCGATTTTATTTACGGAAAAGAAGACTGACGAGCTGTACCGGCCACACGAGGATCACTTGTTATCTCACCAATAATCTCTAACTTTAAAATATGGAGAACGTTGGTGGACAGTGGAAGCTCTATAGATATTTTGTATTAGGAGGTGTTTAAGAAGACGAAGATCGAAAAGAAAAAGCTACAACCCGTAATCTCTCATTTGGTGGGGTTCACCGGCAACCACATAACGCCGCTTAAGTCAATCACCTTGTCGGTCACACTCGGTGAAAAGCCCTGCCAGGCGACCAAGATCATCAACTTTTTTTTGTAGTCAACTACTCTTCAACTTACAACGCCATACTTGGAAGAGCATCCTTGAACCGGTTACGAGCCGTGATGTCTACCTATCATCTACGTGTCAAATTCCCAACAGAAAATATGATAGGGTGTGCTAGAAGTGACCAGATGGCATTCCTTCCTTAAAACAAACTTTAACCAACGAAACGATGGTTGTGGACAGTCTGGAGGTTAGGGATGATGAAGAGATACGGAGTGGGGAGCCGGCAGAAGAATTAGAAGAGATCGCGATCGGTTCCCCTGAGCAAAATTGATCGGTCAAGATCGGCTCAAAGACTCTCGAGGACATGAAAGAAAGGCTAAAGGAGTTTTTGGTGGATAACGTGAATGTTTTGTGTGGTCCCATGAAGACATGTTGATAATCGACACCAAGGTGGCAGCTCATCACTTAAACATCTACCCGATGGCGAAGCCAGTTAAACAGAAGTACAGAACCTTCTGTCCCGAACGGAACGAGACCATCGAACAAGAGGTGGAAAAGCTATTGAAGGCTGGGTTCATCCGAGAGGTCCATTATCCATCGTGGCTGTCCAATGTTGTCATGGTCAAGAAAGGCAACAAGAAATGAGGATGTGTGTTGACTTCATAGACCTCAATAAGGCATGTCCAAAAGATAGCTTCCCGCTACCCTCCATCAACTTTTTAGTCAATTCCACCGCTAGTCATAAGATGCTGTCTTTTATGGACGCTTTTTCGAGATACAACCAAATAAAGATGGCCGAACATGATTAAGAACATACGGCGTTCATCACTGATTGAGGGCTGTATTGCTTCAATGTTATGCCATTCGGTTTGAAAAATGCTGGGGCAACGTATCAAAGGCTTATGAATCGGATGTTCAAAAACCAGATGGGGCAAAAAACAGAAGTGTATGTCGATGACATACTGGTTAAAAGCAAAGAGGTCAGTTCTTACATCGCTGATCTGCAGGAAACTTTCAACACCCTAAAAAGGTATGGAATGAAATTGAATCCTGCTAAATGTGCATTCGCTGTGAGATCCGGTAAGTTCTTGGGCTTCTTGGTTTCCAATTAATGAATTGAAGCAAACTCGGAGAAAGTTCAAGCGATCATGGAAATGCAGTCACCTCGCACTACGAAGAAAGTTGAAACACTAGCTGGGAGAATAGCAGCCTTGAACAGATTTGTTGTGTGATCCACGGACAAGTACCATCATTTTCTTAAAACACTTAGGAAAGCATTCGAGTGGATGCCAGAATGTGAAGAGGCATTCGGACAGCTGAAAGAATACCTCGGGTCAGTTCCTTTGCTCAGTTATACCGTTACGGGGGAAGAGCTTTACTTTATTTGGCGGTCTCTACCACTGCAGTTAATTCTGCCCTCGTCAGAGACGACCAAGGGGTACAAAAACCCGTTTATTACACGATTAAGGCCCTGAGGGGAGCAGAGGAAAGGTATTCGAAGATGGAGCTGATGGGGCCCTTGTACTCATCGCAGTAGCTCGAGGACTTAGAGCTTACTTCCAGCCCACACAATTGTTGTTCTCACCGACCAACCCTTAAAGAATGTACTGCATAAACCAGAGACATCTGGTAGGCTGATAAAGTGGTCGATCGCGCCAGGGCAGTTTGATATACAATATAGGCCAAGGTCAACGATAAAAGGTTAAATAGCTACAGACTTTATCCCTGAGTTCACATTCTTAACTGATCCCATAAATGCCATCATCATGGAGCAACTGTGGACGCTCAATGTCGATGGTTCGTCCACACATAACTCTGGTGGAGCGGGCCTTGTTCTTGTCTCGCCCGAGGGTCACCAGTTCGAATACGCCCTGCATTTTAAATTTCCTGTCTCGAACAATGAAGCTGAATACGAAGCCTTGATTGCAGGCCTCCGTATGGCTGAACGAATGGGAGCAGAAGAGATGTGTGTTAACAGTGACTCTCAGCTAGTGATGGAGCAAGTTCAGGGAGACTACGAAGCAAGGGGAGACAGCATGGTGGAATATTACCAACTAGCTCAGAGCCTGATAAGAAAATTCAGGAGGTTTGAACTACAAAGGGTCCTAAGGCAATGAAATGAACAAGCAGACAGATTGGCTAAGATTGCCTCATCAGGAAAAGATATATGCCAACGTTCCTATGGAAATACTACACTCGCCAAGCATCCAGGAACCAGAGATCAACCAAGTAGAAGCAGATACAGAATGGAGCGGACCCATCAAACAATATCTAGAAGGCGGATTCCTCCCTGATGATAAGAATGAAGCAAGGTGAATCCAGTACCGGGCCAGCAAATACCTCGTTGTGAGTGGAATCTTATATAAGAGAGGACATGGCTCTCCCTTGCTAAGATGTGTGGGAAAGCAAGAAGCAAGTTACGTTATAAGGGAGGTCTACGAAGGAGTCTATGAAAATCACTCCGTGAGCAGAGCCTTGACTACAAAGATCTTAAGAGGTGGTTATTTTTAGCCGACCATGGAGAAAGACACCCAAGAGTTCGTCAAGAGGTGTGACAAGTGCCAGAGATTTGCCACCATCCCTAGACTACCCGTAAATGACGCCGATCCGGAGTCCTTGGTCGTTAGCTCAGTGGGGAATCGACATTATTGGTCCACTCCCATTAGGAAAAGGCCTGAGGAAATTTATAATGGTAGCAATTGATTACTTCACCAAGTGGGCAGAAGCAGAAGCCTTGCCAGCTAGCACTGAGCAAAATATGAGGAAATTTTTGTGGCAAAACATCATTTACCGATTTGGCATTCCTAAAATTGTGATCACCGACGAGGGCAAGCAGTTCCAGGGGAAGCATTTTAATGAGTTTTGTGAGAAAATGGGCACCGGTCATCACTACTCGCCCCCGGGACATCCACAAGCCAACGGCCATATTGAAGTAACTAATTGTTTCCTCCTGAAAATCATTAAAACCAAGCTCGACAGGGCCAAGGGTCTATGGGTAGACGAACTCCCAACCATCCTATGGGTTTATTGAGCAATAGAAAAGATAACAACAATTCAGAATCCATTCTCTTTGACATACGGAATAGAAGTAGTCATCCCGGTTGAGATCAGATTGTCCAGTGCCAGAACTTTGCGATTCAACATGGAAGAGAATGATGCAAGGATGAGAGAAGAAATTGATCTACTAGAGGGAAGAAGACTTCAGGCAGCAATTAGGATGGCCCATTACCAGTAGAAGATGCGTCAGTACCATAACTTAAGGACTCGACCTGATGAGTTCTGCGTTAGGGATCTAGTGTTGAAAAAGGTAAACCACTCAACCAGGGATGCTCGAGATGGGAAGCTAGACCCAAACTGGAAAGAACCTTACGGGGTAACGAAATCAACTCGCAATGGGGCTTACTGGTTGAAGACGATGGAAGGCAGAAGTCTACCTCATCCTTGGAATGTGGAACACTTGAAGAAGAACCATGTGTAATAAATTTGTTATGACATTTAAAGTTGTTCTTTATTATCCAAGTATTATGCTGTCCAACATTGATCTTGCAGTGCATGTCCACATTTACGAAGATCCTGCTCGGTTTATGTGATTGAACAGATGAAGATGGCTCATGAAGCCAACTACCTATGTGGTAATATTCTGCTCGATTTACGTGACCGAACAGATGAAGATGGCTCACGAAACCAACTACCTACGTGGTAAGATCCTACTCGATTTACGTGACCGAGCAGATGAAGACAGCTCACGAGCTAACTACCTATGTGGTAAGATCCTGCTCAGTTTACGTGATCGAGCAGTTGAAGATGGCTCACGAAGCCAACTGCCTTCGTGGTAAGATCCTATTTGTTTTACGTGACTGAACAGATGAAGATGGCTCATAAAGTCAACTGCCCATGGGGCAAGATCCTGCTCGGTTTATGTGACCGAGCAGAGGAATATCTATTCGACTTAAGTGGCTGAGCAGACAGAAAAGCAGAAAGAGGATAAAGACATACTCCAAAGCATAGGAACAAACAAAAACACATGATAAACGAGGCCAACTACAAACATCCCAACACGAGACAGTCATTGAACGAAGAAGTATCCATTCAGAAAAGCAAGAAATAGACTTCATTCATAAATTTAACTCATCAAAAAAGAGGATTTTATTCAAAAAAAAAACCCCCTTTATATTATGAAAAGAAATAGGAGAACAGGAAGGGAAATGAGTAGCACGTCTAGTTGGCTGGCTCAGCAGTTGCTGGGATACCTTCTTCTTCATCCCAAGCCCCTTTCACTTGGCTCTGTTGAGCACCTTCAGCTTGCATCTCAATGACCGCTTGCTGCTCACCCCCCTCCGTTTCCTCGACTGGCTCATCACTGGCCCCGCTGCTGCCGCCTGGCTCGATCTTGGAAAGGTCAACTTCACGATAGGCATTGGCAATCTTCGACTTGGCATGGTCGAAGCCCTCCAAGAACACGGGCATGAGTAATTCTTAGAACTCATCCGTGTTCTTGAAGTTGTTGATGGCGTTCTGTTCTGCATCATCCAAGCTTCATTCGAGATCAACCACCCTACTCCGAGATCGGTCCAGTTCCCAATCCAATCGAGCTTGGTCAGTTTTTAAAATTTTATTCTTGTTTCTCCGCCTTGGTAACAACAGCAATATCCTTAGCAGCCTCAAGCTCGGTGAGGGTTTCCTTCCTCCTTTTCCTCTCATGAGCAAGGGTTCGTTCCGTTTCCATTAATCTGTTATAAAACACGAACAACCTAGGCATGACCTGAATAACACTATCACAGAATGGATTAGCAATCTTTATCTAGAAAAAAGATAATAATAATAATAATAATAAAATATGTATAGAAAGAACAAATAAAAGTAAACGAAAAGGGGCACATCTTTGCCAACATTACCTTGAATATATCATGATTCATGTCTTGGGCCATTTTACCGCTAGTTGTCCCCCTAAGTTCCCCCATCTCAAGGTCGAAAGGGTGGGAGGTCAACCTTTGCCACGCCAAATCACTGCTCGTGAGCAGCGATTGATGAAGGGGAACAACTGTTTGGGTCCCCGAGCTCGAAGATTGCGGCGACGACCAACCACCACTACGGGAGCGTCCGTAACTTCTGTAGGCTTGGGGGCAGGTTAGACCCGACCCCTTCTTGTCCTTGCCCTTTTTGGGGCGGGCCCTCCCGAGGCCCCAGTCTTCTTCTTCTTGGCCCTTTCGAGGTAACCAATGCCAAACATCTCCTCTTCTGTGTACCTGGCCTCTCGGAGATCGGAAAGAAGATCCTCGGCTTCTGTAAGAAGAGTAGCACGTTTTTTCTCCCGATCGTCGCCTCGCTCGGATCGTTCGGGTAAGGATTTTCTCTGCTCAAGAGGTTCAAGAACTGTGTTATTTGCACAGAAATAAATACATTAGCTCGACAGATCACGGAATTATAAAAGAAAAAATAATAAAAGAAAAAAATAAAATAATAAAATACATATATACGTATATGCTAAACAAACACATGCTAAACACATGCCAAACTCACTACGCTCACGTTCTGTCTCAATAGCTTCCCTAGTGTGATCGGGTCCGAGCAGGTATTGGTTTAGATTATCCACAATTATAAAAAACTGAGCCTCTCAGATCTCATGCTTCTTAGCCACAGCTAGCAACTCCTTTTGCTCACGGGAGAAGGGTGGAGGCTTCCGATCTGATTACAATAGATAAAGTATAAGTTAGAATCTAATTGTGACATAATAGCTGTATTAACGAGTTACCCTAAAGAGTAGAAATCTGTTCATACCCCTTCTTGTAGGTTGACCCCATGTCCGAGGCACCTGGATCTCCTTATCTACCTCAGTCTCCCAGTCCTGGTACTCTCACGAGCATCCGTAGACGAAGAAATATTTTTCCTTTCATCCTTTGTGAGATGTAGGTATCCTTGTAACGAAATTGTACTTCGGTTTCCTTGCCGAGAAATACCACCACCCGGCGTTCCTCTTCGTCACCTTATAGAGGTGGAGGAACACATCGGCAGACAGGGGTTGCCCGGTGGTAGCATACCAGAACA
>QLOD02180960.1:0-10900 GCA_003260245.2 Sideroxylon spinosum
TATGTATTATATTATTGTAATATAAATTAAGAATTTGTTTAAAAAATGAATTTTTAATGGTATTTTGAACTAAAAAAATCTAGCTATTTCCTTCATATTTCATATTCTTCAAAATATTAAAATTTTTTAAAGGATACACATTTATTCTATATATGAATAATAAAGCATGGTGACATAATCCAATCTGATAAGCTAATCATTTTTTTTTATCATAACTCTAAATTAAAACTACCTCCTATCAACTTTTGACTAATTATACTTACTAACCTTCAACTTTAAAAATTATACTTAACTCTCTAATTTTGAAATTTTATTACCATTGATTTTCTTTCGTTAAATTAACCATTAAAATTTAACAAAAAAAATCAAAGTAACTAAAATTTTAGAAATTTTTCTTATTTTATCCCTCCCTCGTATCTTTGGTAGCTTTCTTTATAAAAATTTTGAAAAATATTTTGTTTTCCGTTATCAATTACCTATTTTTAGAAATTTTTATTAAAAAAAAACTAATAAAGATATCATAGAGAAATTAGTAAAATAAGAAAGCACCTCAAATTTTAATTATTTTGACTTTTTTTGTTATGTTTTAATAGTTGATTTAATGAAATAGATTTAATATTAACAATATTTTAAAATAAATGAGATAAATATAAATTTTAAATGTCAAAAATACTAAGTGTAATTACTCCAACGTCAAGGGAAAATAGGTGTAATTCATCTTACCCTTTATGCTTTAGTCCAGTTTCACTTTGCATTATTTTGTTAAAACTGTTTACGAAATATGTCAGCTTTCCATTTTATGCATTTTCTATCACATTTTTTAACGACAATTTACGAAGAATTTAAGTAGAATTGAGATAACTTACACAATTTAAATTTTAAAGTAATCAAAATGAGATTGGAAATAAAATTAGAGGTGCCAAGTGTAAATTATTCATATTTATATTTTATAAGAAAATCTAAATTAAAAATATATTTGAAAATAATTGTTTAGCTAAACTTTTATGAAAATTAAACCTATATACGAAATAATTAGAATAAAAAGTGTATGAATTGTATTAAAATGTATAGAATTAACAATGTTCACATGATGTATACAGGTGCATTATACTCATGACTATAACGTATGAAAAAAAATGCTTTACTCCTACATAGTTAGTCCAATCAACTTCATGACATTGAAATATATCCAATGGATCTATTAACAAAATGAACAATATTATACAATACATTCAAATAGGAGTAAACGTTTAGTCTTAGTGTTACTTTAATTCTATACATTTCAATTATAACAATTAAATTCTTATATTTTCAGTCAAACAACAATTCGTTCATGTCGTTAATCAACTGTACCACACAATCGTTAGACTAAGAGTAAAAAGATAATTTCCTTTACAGTTTACACTCAATGTCAATTTAGTCCCTCATGTTTCAACTGTAGCAGTCAAATTCATACATTTTTTATGTGTATTCTAAATATATTTTATTAAATTATTTAAAATAAATAATATAATCTAAAATATATTTTACTAACTTATATAACATATTTTAATTTGAAAAATATTTTAATAAATAACACAATTAAATTATATTTAATATTTTTTCTTTTTCTTGAATTAAATTATATTTAATAGATAACCTGATTAAATTAATAACATAGTTAAAATAATACTTAATTTAGTTTTATTAATATGAAATATATTTTATTAAATTCAAATACTTTTCTAAAAAAATAAAATTAAATATTTTGTAGAAGGATGATTTGATGATCTCATTACTAGTTGGTATAATTAAAGAAATATGATTAAAAGAGTCACGTTAATAAATGTGTCTTTTCAAGTTGAATATATACACAAAATTATATATAGAGAGAGAAAACTGCAGGAATAGAAAATTTAGAAAATAATGATTCTAGAACTGTTTGATAATGCTGTTACTTTGTATTTTCTTCAACTCCTTATTTTCTAGGTTTCTTTTATGTTATCATTTATTTTACTAAAATAAAAATTAAAACTGCGTTTGGAAATGTAATTTTATTTACATAAATTATTTTTTTAATAAAATATTTTTTATTTTACTATTTTCTAAAAATTCAATTTTATTTACTTAAATTAATTTTTTTAATAAAATATTTAATTTTACTATTTTCTAAAAAAATTTTGAACTTAATAAAATATATTTCATTTTAATTAAACTAAATTAAGTATTAGTTTAACCATACTATTAATTTAAATATGTTATTTATTATATATAATTTAATTCAATAAAAAGAAAATATATTAAATATAATATAATTATATTATTTATCTAAATAATTTAATAAAATATATTTCAAATATATACCGAAAGTATAGAGGTTTGACAGTTACAATTGAAACATGATAGACTAAAGTGATATCGAGAGTAAACTACAGAAGAAATTATCTTATTACCCTAATTTTAACTGTTGTATGTAATGGTCAACTAACGGAAGAATTGAATTATTACTTGACCGAAAATATAAGAATTTAATTCTTACAAGTAAAACACGTGGGACTAAAGTAACATCAAAGGTAAACTGTAGGAGTGATTTTTGTACTTTACCTTTCAAATAATTATATTATATTAATTGCATAATTCATTGACTTAATTTCAAAAGTGAGCCGTAAGAAAACTATAGGACTAAAATAAATTTTAATTTGAAAAAATAAAAAGAACAAAAATTCTATAAATAAAGCCACAAGGTAGAGTTATTTTTTAAAGTTTAAGTAAAAAGTTTAAAAGAAATATAGCATTTTTTTCTTACATCTATCTTTTAAAAAACATATAATTTTTCTAAAAAGACTAAAATAATAAAATCATAAGATAAATTATTTTATAATTTTATCTTGCGCTTATTTACTAATTTAAATAACACGGTTTGATACTTTTGTCCCATTTAATATTCAAATTTCTTTGGATCGCTGATACATAACAGCTGACTCAAAAAATATATAAACTTTTCCTATTGATTAACAAATAAAAAGAATTAAACATTCGAAACATCTACATATATTATTCAAATATCGAAACATGTTCATGTACGGATCGGAAAAATAAATGGCCTTTAGAAGCACCACTGTTTTCGACAAAACGCACCAAAACTAAAAGATAACTTTAGTAACACTTGCAATAAAAGTAAATGTTTTGTCAACGAAAAATAAGAATATATCATAATCATATAAAATAAAATAAAATAGGTAATTGTGGAAATCAAATCGCGAACACAAAATGTGTTCAAATTCGTTGACAACCTAATGATGTATTATTACATCAAAATTTATCGATTCAAATACTCCTATTTTTTGAATTAAAAATATATAAATATATTTAAATCTTTGAATTTCACTGAATTGAAATCCGCATGATGTAAGCCTCTACCCATTTGTTTAAAATTGTCACCAAGTATGTGAAAATGAAATGGAAATCAATTTCTATTTTAACTTATTCTTATGTTTGGAATTAACAAATTAAGTTGGAATGCTATTCCATAAAATAACCATTCCTATGATAAGTGAAAAAAACATTTCACCATTTAGGTGATGGAATAATCATTTCACTACAATCATGATTTAATCCAAAAACCAAAAAAATAAAAATAGAAAAAATCAAGTACTTTGTAATAAAAAAAAAATTCTTAATTATTCTTTTGGGTTGTAAAATGACCATTTTATGTACTAACCTTATATTTGAACTAGATACGAACCCCGAATGTAAAATAATTGTTTTACCCCTAGGTATATTTTTATTTTCTTTTTTTTAAATTCATACTTTGGGCTTCCAAAAGACTAATACAAATATTCTTTTATATTATTTAATAAATAACCAAATTTTGATCTGATCCAAATTCGAGTTGTAAAATGATCATTTTATCCTCAAGTTTATTGTTTACCTAAATTTGTATTTTGGGCTTCCCATAAGATAAAAAATTATTTATCAATATATTTTTTGATAACTAATAAAATTTTATCTCAATTCGAACTCAAGTTGTAAAATTAATGATTTTACCCCTATGCAATTTTTTGTCCAAATTCGCATTCTAAGTTGTCCAAAAGGCTAAAAAAATATCATCAAAATATTTCTTAATAATTAAATAAATTTCAACCCGATCTAAATTAAGACTATAAAATGACTATTTTACCCTTGGACCCATCTGTGGCCGAAATTTGTATTTTAGGCATTTTTACTCAAATTCCCCCTGCAAAAATAAAATTTATTTTATAGTTTTTAAATAATTAATGTAAATAGTTTTTATTATTTCATTATATTTAAAATTTGTAATCAAATTATAAAAATTTGAATATCTATTTCAATCTTATTATTTTATATTGGCAACCAAACAAAGAAATAAAATAAGTATTCCATTCCATTTCCATCTTTATTCAATTCCCACTTAATATTACATTCTATTTTATTCCATTCCTGCCTACCAAATGTAGGTTAAATGTTTTTCATCACACATCTGACAATGCTTAGGATGAGTAAAAATAAATAAATAAATATTCATTCAAAAAGGGAGTTCAGTTTAGTTTGTTCGGTTCAATGCTAAAAATTTATGATAGAACAAATTTAACCAAACTTTATAATTTTTTTTAACAGTAGATTATATATTATTTTATATATTTTTTAGTTTTTATGTATTCTAAATAAACTTAAAATGTATTTATAAAGTATTGTGAATCTCATTGTATTATTCCATTTCAAGTCTTAAAAGTAAATAATAATACAACCATGCAGCGTAAATCCTGTAGATGCCCCGATTTACCTAAATTAATTTAAAACTGAGTTTGGGAAAAATAAAATTAATTTGACCATTAGATAGCCACTAAAAAGTAAACTTCTTTTTGTGTTTAGGAATGAAAAAAAAAATTTAATTTTTTAATAAGTACTTTTTTAATTTTTTATTAATTTAATATTTTTGATCTTCAAATTTAAAAAAAAAAAAAAACTAATAACTGATGCCTGAACTACTAGCTTTTTTTTTCTTCGCCACAAACGGAAAACTAAGGCTTGGTTTAGGAAGAAAAAAAAGCTAATTTTTTTGTAGCTGGCTACTAGCTAGCTTTTTTTATGTTTGGGAAGGGAAAAAAAGCTAGTTTTTTAGTAGCTAGTATTTTAGCTTTTTGTTAATTTGACATTTTTACCCTTGAATGTTTAAAAAAACATTAAAATATAAGAGAATAAATTTGATAATTTGAAAAAAAAGATAAAAAATTAGTTAATTTTTAGTTGGAGGTACCAAACCAAGCCTAAGAATAATCACACAAAGCACAGAAGTACCAATGCTAAAAGTTGGTATTTAAAATGGGCATTATTTGTAGTGGGCAGCAGAAGGTTGGAACCATGTTGTTTCTGTACCCAGCCCAAATTGGTTTAGGACGTGTTTGGGGTGATAAAAAAATGAAATAAAATAAAATTTGAAAAAAATTACGAATTTATAGTTCGTATAATAAAATAAAAATCAAATAAATTTTAACAATTCTTAATATTTTCTAACGATTTTTAAGAAGAGCCTTATTTTTAAATAACGACAGTAGTAACCTCTCATGAGCCAGGGCATCTTCAATGTGGGGACCATGTTGGAAAACGGGGCCAGGCCCACCAACACTCAATGCTCACATGAAAGCACAGTGGCATTCCCATGCCACTAGTGCATTTATTGCCTGAAAAACTGTGCCTGAATATATTTATTAAATGGAGTGACGTGGACTCTTCAATTGTCCCTCAATTGCCCACCGCCCACTTGCAAAATTTTGATGATGATAATAATAAAATAATAATAATAATTAAAATCATAATAATAATTGTGCATAGATAACTAAACTTCATCATTCTGTGAGCTTCCTTGATTTTAATTATTTAAGCAAAAAGCGTCTTAGGCATTGTTGGTTTGCGTGTGTTCTGTTGATGGTAAAATGAGTTTATCCGAAGCCATGGGACATAATTACGTATCTCAAACATCTCCATACTTCTAGTTTGTCTCCATAATATTTTTTTTTTCCAAATTTTACCTCTTTTCTTTCAACTCTTTTTATTTTTTTTTTTGTTAAAAAAATCTTTTTTTGAGTATCAAAAATATCCTTAGATGCTTTTCATTAATTAGTAAGGGTAAAATTATATCAAACTCTCTTGAACACTTGAATAAATAAAGGTAGATATCACACTATTTAGATATCATACTATTACCTTCATCCCTTGTAATTTTAACTTTATATATTTAGATTTCATAAGTTTCATAAATGAATACTTAAACTTTTGAGATTTGTATTATATTTGATTAGAACCCTTTTGTTATATTTCCATTTAAAAAGTAATTTTTAATCAATTCAATATTATAAAATTATCTTCATACCCTTTATTATAAAAAAAAAAAAAATACATAGAAAGAAAATTGAGAATAAGTTTTTTCCATTATTGTTTGATACTGATAGAAATGAAAAAAAAATTAAAATTTTCTTCCTTTTATGTTTAGTTTATTAGATTGTTGATAGAAAAAATTATAACAATTTATGTATAATTACTAATTTATATGTAATATAAATTTAAAATATTAATGTGAAACATAATAGTTGAAAGTATTAATATAGAAAAGGTTCACAAAAAATTTAATAAATTAATTATAATGTAATTTTTATTTTCATGTTTAGTTTACTATATTATTAATAGAAAAAAAAATAATGATAATTTATATATAATATTAATTTAAAATATTAATACATGGAAATTTCATATTTGAGCATGAATATTTAAAGATTTTGAGCCAAAATTAAAATGGGCTACACATATCATAAATTGTGGGTCCATTTAGATTAATAAATTTTCATATAATTATTAGTTCCATACAATGTTGTTAAAATCCCGATTTAAATCTTAAAATCTTACGATTTTACGATATTAGAATGGAAAAACTTGTTCGATTTTATATAAAATCTTAATAGCGGCAAAATAGGTAATATCTCGATTTTGGGACGTAAAATCAGTAAAATCTCTATTTTATAAACAATTTTACCAATTTTAAAAATTAAATGATATTTTTTTGTAATTTTGTCAAATAAAATAGAGTTTTATGATTTTTTTTTTCAAGTAATATACCACAACTATTTCACTTGTTACCTTTTGTTTTTTAGTTTATTTTTCTATAATAGCATTATTTACTATATTACACTAGTTGAGGACCATGTGTATTGTTGCACCAAATTGAATACCATAAATTAAATGTACTAGCTAGGATGTAAAGCAAGATACCTATAATAAAATATTATAAAGACATTTCACTCAAATAAAAAATTAGGATTAAATAAAGTCAGTATTTTAATGTCAATTGTACAGATCACACCAAATATTTTAAGGGTCTCAATTATATAGTTAAGTAAAGAGAGTATAGAACCAGATATAGAATCTTTTATAAACTTTATTAAGAATTCGTTTTGTTAATATGAGTAACTGTTTGCGTATAGCATTTTTCTTGATATATGTCTTTCTCTCTTCTCTTATTAATAAAATTATTAACTTATCAAAAAAAAAATAGAAGCTCTAAATGAAAAATTGTAACAAAATAAACTATATTTTCATTTTATAAAATCTTACGATTTTGCGATTCGATTTTACAATCCGATTTTTGGACCTTCCATCGATCTTAAGTAAAATCTCGATTTTAACAACCTTGGTTCCATATATTCATATATTCAAAATCATGACGTAGGTGAATAGAAAATAGCTTCAAAGAGTTATAAAACCCATAAAAACTTGGTTTGGATTAGGGGAAGGGCCCAGGGGCACCCATTTTTGTGGAAGGGGAAATGACCTAGATATGCTTGGCTTCAACTCAAACTGCATGTTCACGTTGTCCGGCTGACTTTGATTGTCATTAGTTAAATTTTGATTTTCGAATTCATAATTAAAATTCCAACAGTCAATCTGTCCGTTAGTTTTATTTCTTGCTTAATCCAAGCAAAAGTATTTTGACCTTTATTTATATTTGCATCTATTTCAAAAATAAATTACGCAGTTTTTACATCCATCTTACGTTTACATTTTGACTGCCCAAAAGAGTATTATCATTGTTTGGTACGAAAGACAGAACTGCAGTTTTCTTTTGTGTGCACTTGCATTTGGAGCTGTGTATGGGTCGAGCTAGAGTGGGTTGATAATTAACTCGAATCGAATCGATTTTTTAATTTTTAAAATTTAGATCTGAAATTAAATTAATTTTAAATTAAAACCAAAAATAAAACATATTAAAAATATCAGATTAGTTCAGTTTGGTGTTTGATTAATGTCAATTCAGATTGAGTCGAATTCATTTTTGATTTAAACCACTTATGATCAAATCGGATCCATTTCGGGTGAGAATTAGATCACCCCAAATACTTTAATTGAGAAGTAATATAAATGAAAATTGCTTACATTAATAATTGGTATTTTTTGAACCAAAATATGGATGCATAAAAGTATCTTTCTTAAGCATTTTAATCCAGCACAGCACACAAAAAAATGCTAAAGAAAAATTACTTATTTTGGCCGTCACAATATTTGGGGTAATGCATTACTGGATTTTTTTTTTCCCTCCCATTTTTTGGCCTATAAATGGTAATGCAATACCCATTTAAAAATCATGGTAATGCATTACTTTGCCAATAAATCCAGTAATCAACCATAACAACATTGCCATCATTTTTTTTTCCATTTTTTTCATAAGAAAAGTAACCCAGAATTAGAAAATGTCCTTCAAAAAATATTGACTCATTTTTTTCATACCATAACATCATTTTTAAATCCAATAATACATAAAAGTGACTCATTCTGACCTTCAAACAACTTAGAATCAAATAAAAAATAGTATAAACCCGAATCAAATAAAAAATAGTATAGACTCGAACCAACCTGAACTAAATTGAACGGATTGATTCAATTTTTGGATTATTCGATATTTTGTACACCCTATGTGCATTTTTTTTTTTTTATCGTGGGATTGGTGTCAATAATTACAGGAACAATGTCGTAGACAATGAATTTAGTTTTGAGAACATAGCATTTAAAGCTAGAATTAATTGAACCATTTCAAGATTTCATTTAAAAAAAAAAAAGCAATGAATTCATTTTATATCATTACATATATAATAAAACACAATATATTTCAAAAATATCTCTCTTACAAACTAAAATATAAGGACTGAGATTGAGTTTTATTTTCAAATTGAGTTAAATTTGATGATAGTATATGAAGAGTTACATCGAGAGAGACAAAAATTTTACTTCTCTAGAATCTATATAATAAAATATAAATATTTCAAAAATGTCTCTCTCACAAATT
This sequence comes from Sideroxylon spinosum, assembly GCA_003260245.2. NCBI lineage: Eukaryota > Viridiplantae > Streptophyta > Magnoliopsida > Ericales > Sapotaceae > Sideroxylon > Sideroxylon spinosum. The sequence goes on from QLOD02180960.1 coordinate 9,332, forward strand.
AAAATTCAAAAGTTAAGATTAAGTTTATTCTTAACAAGTGAATAAGATCTTTTACAAATCAAAACTTTATATAATAAAACACAATACGTTATAAATATGCCCCTCTCGTAAATATAAATTCAAAAGCTGAGATCGAGTTTTATTATTCAACAAATAACTGAGATCTTTATAAAACAAAACTTTTCCTCAAACTCCAGTCTAATATTTGGGTCATTTCATATTCTGATAGACCACTGAATTGAACTTAATAACGATATCTGAAAAGTTATATTGAGAAAAAAAAAATTTTATATTGAGTTTTTGAGAATGAAAAATATTTTAACATATTTCAATTTCAATCTATGTATATTTAATTTTAATTGAGAATTATCATAGATATGTGTTGTTCATGAGTTTACATAACAAAACAAATAGCATCAACAAAAACAATTGTGTTAGATTTTATATTTATACTACCAGATCGAACATGAATTCAACTAGAGCAAATAAAATATTTGCATCAATGAGTGCATGAAAGATTAATTAAAATTACAACTACACACACACTTGCACAAACACAGAAGAGGTGCACGTAGTGCGTGCGATGGATTGACTTACAGCTGTTTTCTTGATAAGCCACGTGAATTTGTATGATACTTAACCGCAATGTTTGATAAATTATTTTATTTTATATTATTTTTATTATATAAATTCGAAATGATTAGCTGTGGGAATTGGATGGCTTAAGAAATTTTTATTGTTCTGGGCTGCCAGGGCGGACGAGTCGTGCGGTTGAGCAGGGGAGTCACGTGATTCCTCACATGACCCGATGGCTTGGTATTGATAATGCGCCAGCTTAGTTCACTCTAAATCAAGAGGTGGCAAAATTAAATATTCATTTTAAAATATTTATTTATATACTAATTATATTTAAGTTATAGTATATATTATATTAATATATAATATTATTTATTTTAAAAATATATTTTTATTTATAATAATATTCTATAACATTTTTATAATTTAATAACTATTTTTATTTTTAAATAGAAAGCAAAGAGGATAATGAAAAACTCGCATCTAGGCGAGATTAAAAGTTTAATTAGTATTTTATTCTCTAGCAGAAATGGGGTGAGAAAAGGACAGGTACGAAAAATATAATCTCCTTCCAATAGTTATTATACTAGTTTTTTCACATCGATTGATCAAAACTTAGGTTTCATTTGGTAACTTGTAGTTGATAGCTGAGTTATTAGTTTTTTAGTTTTTTTTAAAATTATCAAAGTTATTCTATAATATTTTAATTTTTTTTAAATTTTTAAGGACAAATATATCAAATTAATAAAAAATTAAAAAGGTGGCTTTTTTCTCTTTTCAAATACAAAAAAACGCTAACTTTTTAGTAAGTAACTACTAGCCAGTTACAAAAGAAAATTAGGTTTTTTTTTTTGTTTCCAAACTATACCTTAATTTAGAACTATATAACATTGAACAACTCCAATATAATGGAGAATTTTTAAAATTGTGCAAGCAACTCTAATTAGTAGATTAGACTTCAAGTCCACAAGTGATATTAAAGCTATGACGAAT
>QLOD02181094.1:0-10884 GCA_003260245.2 Sideroxylon spinosum
TTTGTCAATTCATGTCAAAAAGGGGGAGAAGTTAATTGAGGGGGAGAATAAGTAGAATAATTCATGTTTAGTTAATGTTTCAATAATACACGTGTGAATTTTCAATCATATTCGATAACCTGCATGTAACAAAAACAGTGAAATAAAGTGGTCGGAGATAGTCCATAACCAAGGACTCTCCGATGCTTCAGTTAGTCACAGGTCTCGTATGTAAATAGAGTGCCGGATAGAGAGAGAGAGAGAGAGAATAGGAAGATGAACCCGTACCTTGACTAACTTTTTACTATTTATTGTGAGAAAGAACCTAGCGTGGGAGAAGTGGAAAAGAAGAAGAAGAAGAACCCGTGCCTTAACAAATTCTTACTATTAATTGAGAGAGAGAACCTGATATGCTGTATGTTGATATGACTTGACATTGACGGTAGATGGTACCATTAATAATATTCGATAATCTGCATGTAACGAAAACAGTGAAATAAAGCGGTTGGAGATAGTCAATGACCAAAGACTCTCCGACGCTTAAGTTAGTCATAGGTGTCACGAATAATACTCGTATGTAAATAGAGACCCGGATAGAGAGAGAGAGAGAGAATAAGAAGGGAATAGGAAGATGAACCCGTACCTTGACTAACTCTTTACTATTTATAGTGAGAAAGAACCTGGCTGCTATACGTTGACATAACTAGGTGGTAGATAGTAGCATTAATAACGTTCACAAACCTGCATGTAACAAAAACAGTGTAATAAAGCGACCGGGAGATAGTCCATGACCAAGGACTCTCTGATGCTTAAGTTAGCGCAGGTCTCATGAATAACACTCATATGTGGAGAGAGCGTCGGATAAAAAGAGAAAAAGAAGACGAAAAGAGTAAGAAGACGAAGAGCCGTACCTTAAATAACTTTTTACTATTTATACAGAGAAAGAACCTGACGTGCGGTATGTTGACAAGACTGGGTATAGACGGTAGATAGTAGCGGTAAAAAATTTTAATTACCTACATGAAAAAAAATAGTGAAATAATGCGGTCGGGGATAGTCTCCGACCAAGGACACTCCGACGCTTTAGTTAGTCTCAGGTCTAATGAATAATACTCGTATATAAAGAGATAATCGGATAGAAAGAGAAGTGGAAGAGAAGAAGAAGACGAACCCGTACCTTAACTAACTTCTTACTATTTATAGGGAAAGAGAACCTGATATGCTGTATGTTGATATGTCTTGACATTGACGGTAGATAGTAGCATTAATAATATTCGATAACCTACATGTAACAAAAACAGTGAAATATTACGGTCGGAGATAGTCCATGACCAAGGACTCTCCAATGCTTAAGTTAGTCACAGGTCTCACGAATTATACTCGTATGTAAATAGAAACCCGGATATAGAGAGAGAGAGAGAGATAGGAAGATAATAGGAAGATGAACCCGTACCTTGACTAACTTTTACTATTTATAATGAGAAAGAACTCTACGTGCTATACGTTGACATGGCTAGGTGGTAGATAGTAGCGTTAATAACGTTCGCAAACCTGCACATAACAAAAATAGTGAAATAACGCGGTCGGGAGATAGTCCATGATCAAGGACTCTCCGATACTTTAGTTAGCACAGGTCTCGTGAATAACACTCATATGTGGAGAGAGCGTCGGATAAAAAGAGAAAGAGAAAAGGAAAAGAATAAGAAGACGAAGAGCCGTCCTGTAAATAATTTTTTACTATTTATACAGAGAAAGAACCTAACGTACGGTATGTTGACATGACTGGATATAGACGGTAGATAGTAGCGGTAAAAAATTTCGGTTACCTACATGAAAAAAATAGTGAAATAAAGCGGTCGGAGATAGTCTCCGACCAAGAACACTCCGATGCTTTAGTTAGTCACAGGTCTAATGAATAATACTCGCATGTAAGGAGAGAATTAGGTAGAAAGAAAAGTGGAAGAGAAGAAGAAGATGAACCCGTACCTTAACTAACTTCTTACTATTTATTGAGAAAGAGAACTTGATATGCTCTATATTGATATATCTTGACATTGACGGTAGATAGTAGCATTAATAATATTCGATAACCTGCATATAACAAAAACAGTGCAATAAAGCGATCAGAGATAGTCCATGACCAAGGACTCTCCGATGCTTAACTTAGTCATAGGTCTCAGGAATAATACTCGTATGTAAATAGAGAGCCGGATAAAGAGAGAGAGAGTGAATAGGAAGAGAAGAGGAAGAAGAACCGGTACCTAGACTAACTTTTTACTATTTATAGTGATAAAGAACTTGGCGTGCTATACGTTGACAAGACTAGATGGTAGATAATAGCAATAATTACGTTCGCAAACCAACATGTAATAATAACAGTCAAATAAAGGGGTCAGAGATAGTCCATGACCAAGGACTTTCCGATGCTTAAGTTAGCGTAGGTCTCATGAATAACACTCGTATGTGGAGAGAGGGTCGAATAAACAGAGATAGAGAAGAGGAAAAGAATAAGAACACGAAGAGCCCGTACCTTAAATAACTTTTTACTATTTATACAGAGAAAGAACCTGACGTGCGATACGTTGACATGACTGGATATTAATGGTAGATAGTAGCAGCAATAAATTTCGGATACCTACATGAAAAAAAATAGTGAAATAAAGCGGTCGGAGATAGTCTCCGACCAAGGACACTCCGACGCTTTAGTTAGTCACAGGTCTGATGAATAATACCCGTTTGTAAAGAGAGAATCGGATAGAAAGTGAAGTGGAAGAGAAGAAGAAGACGAACCCATACCTTAACTAACTTCTTACTATTTATTGAGAAAGAGAACCTGATATACTGTATGTTGATATGACTTGACATTGACAGTAGATAGTAACATTGTTAATATTCGGTAACTTGCATGTAACAAAATTAGTGAAATAAAGTGGTCGGAGATAGTCCACAACCAAGGAATCTGCGATTCTTAAATTAATCACAGTACTCATGAATAATACTCGTATGTAAAGAGAGTCGGAGAGAGAGAAAAAGAGGGAATAGGGAGAGAAGAGAACGATGAACCCGTATCTTGACTTACTTTTTACTATTTATAGTGAGAAAGAACCTGACGTGCAATATGTTGACATGACTAGATGGTAGATAGTAGCATTAATAATGTTTGCAAACCTACATATAACAACAATAGTGAAATAAAATGGTTAGAGATAGTCCATGACCAAGAACTCTCTGATACTTAAGTTAGCGCAGGTCTCATGAGTAACACTCGTATATGTAGAGATGGTCGGATAAAGAGAGAGAGAGAGAGAGAGAGAGAGGAGGAAAAGAATAAGAAGACGAAGAGCCATACCTTAAATAACATTTTACTATTTATACAGTGAAAGAACCGAAGGTACGATATGTTGACATGATTGGATATAAACGGTAGATAGTAACGGTAAAAAATTTCGGATGCGTAAGTTATTCGCATGTCTCATGAATAGTACTCATATATAAAGAGAGGGGCGGATAGAGAGAGAGAGAAGGAAAAGGAGCAGAAGACAAAGAACCCGTACCTTGACCAAATTTTCACTGCTTATGTAGAGAAAAAACCTGACATGTTGTATGTTGATATGACTCGATGTAGACAGTAGCATTAATAATGTTCGTAAACCTGCATGTAACAAAGACAATGAAATAAAACGATCAGAAATAGTCCATAACCAAGGACTCTCCAATGCTTAAGTTAGCACTGGTCTCATGAATAACACTCCTATGTGGAAAGAGGGTCAGATAAAGAGAGAGAGAAGAGGAAGATGAACCCTTACCTTGACTAACTTTTTACTATTTATACAGAGAAAGAACCTGACGTGCGGTATATTGACATGACTAGATGATAGATAGTAGCATTAATAACGTTCGTAAATCTGCATGTAACAAAAACAGCGAAATAAAGCGGTCGGGAGATAGTCTATGACCAAGGACTCTCCGATGGTTAAGTTAGCACAGGTCTCATGAATAACACTCGTATGTGGAGAGTGGGTCGGATAAAGAGAGAGAGAGAAGAGGAAAGGAATAAGAAGACGAAAATTCCGTACCTTAAATAACATTTTACTATTTATGCGGAGAAAGAACCTGACGTGCAGTATGTTGACATGACTGGATATAGACGGTAGATAGTAGCAGCAATAAATTTCGGTTACCTACATGAAAAAAAATAGTGAAATAAAGCGGTCGGAGATAGTTTCCGACCAAGGACACTCCGACGGTTAAGTTAGTCAAAGGTCTGATGAATAATGCTCGTATCTAAAGAGAGAATCCGATAGAGGGAGAAGTGGAAGAGAAGAAGAAGACGAACCCGTACCTTAACTAACTTCTTACCATTAATTGAGAAAGAGAACCTGATATACTGTATGTTGATATGACCTGACATTGACGGTAGATAGTAGCATTAACAATATCCAATAACCTGTATGTAACAAAATTAGTGAAATAAAGAAGTCAAAAATAGTCCACAACCAAGGAATCTCCGATGCTTAAATTAGTCACAGGTCCCATGAATAATACTCGTATGTAAAGAGAGAGCCAGATAGAAAGAGAGAGAGAGATAATAGGAAGAGAAGAGGAAGATGAACCCGTTCCTTGACTAAATTTTTACTATTTATAGTGAGAAAGAACCTGGCGTGCTTTACGTTAACATGACCAGATGGTAGACAGTAGCATTAATAATGTTTGTAAACCTGCATGTAACAAAGACAATGAAATAAAACGATCAGAAATAGTCCATAACAAAGGACTCTCCGATGCTTAAGTTAGCACTGGTCTCATGAATAACACTCCTATGTGGAAAGAGGGTCGGATAAAGAGAGAGAGAGAAGAGGAAGATGAACCCTTACCTTGACTAACTTTTTACTATTTATACAGAGAAAGAACCTGACGTGCGGTATAAAGGGGTCGGAGATAGTCCATGACCAAGGACTTTCCGATGCTTAAGTTAGCGTAGGTCTCATGAATAACACTCGTATGTGGGGAGAGGGTCGAATAAACAGAGATAGAGAAGAGGAAAAGAATAAGAACACGAAGAGCCCGTACCTTAATTAACATTTTACTATTTATGCAGAGAATGAACCTGACGTGCGGTATGTTGACATGACTGGATAGAGATGGTAGATTGTAGCAGCAATAAATTTCCGTTACCTACATGAAAAAAAATAGTGAAATAAAGCGGTCGGAGATAGTCTCCGACCACGGACACCCCGACGCTTAAGTTAGTCACAGGTCTAATGAATAATACTTGTATATAAAGAGAGAATCGGATAGAGAGAGAAGTGGAAGAGAAGAAGAAAACGAACCCGTACCTTAACTAACTTCTTACTATTTATTGAGAAAGAGAACCTGATATGCTGTATGTTAGTATGACCTAACGTTGACGGTAGATAGTAGCACTGATAATATTCAATAACCTGCATGTAACAAAATTAGTGAAATAAAACGGTCGGAGATGGTCTACAACCAAGGAATCTTGGATGCTTAATTTAATCACAGGTCTTATGAATAATACTCGTATGTAAAGAGAGAGTCGAATAGAGAGAGAGAGAGAGAGAATAGGAAGAGAAGAAGAAGATGAACCCGTACCCTGACTAACGTTTTACTATTTATAGTGGTTGACATGACTAGATGTTTGATAGTAGCATTAATAATGTTCGCAAACCTGCATGTAACAAAGACAGTGAAATAAAACGGTCGAAGATAGTCCATGACCAAGGACTCTCAGATGCTTAAGTTAGCGCAGGTCTCGTGAATAACACTCATATGTGGAGAGAGGGTTGGAGAAAAAGAGAGAGAAGAGGAAAAGAATAAGAAGACAAAGAGTTGTACCTTAAATAACTTTTTACTATTTATACAGAGAAAGAACCTGACGTGCGGTATGTTGACATGACTAGACGGTAGAAAGTTGCATTAATAACGTTCGCAAACCTGCATGTAATAAAAACAGTGAAATAAAGCCGACGGAGATAGTCCATGACCAAGGACTCTCCGATGCTTAAGTTAGCGCAGGTCTCATGAATAACACTGGTATGTAGAGAGAGGGTCGAATAAAGAGAGAGAGAAGAGGAAGATGAACCCGTACCTTGACTAAATTTTTACTATTTATACAGAGAAAGAACCCAACGTGCGGTATGTTGACATGACTAGATGGTAGATAGTAGCATTAATAACATTCGCAAACTTGCATGTAATAAAAACAGTGAAATAAAGCGATCGAAAATAGTCCATGACCAAGGACTCTCCAGTACTTACGTTAGCACAGGTCTCATGAATAACACTCGTATGTGGAAAGAGGGTCGGATAAAGAGAGAGAGAAGTGGAAGATGAACCCATACTTGACTAACTTTTTACGATTTATACAGAGAAAGAACCTGACGTGCAGTATGTTGACATGACTAGATGGTAGATAGTAGCATTAATAACGTTCGCAAACCTGCATGTAACAAAAGCAGCGAAATAAAGCGATCGGGAGATAGTCCATGACCAAGGACTCTCTGATACTTAAGTTAGTGCAGGTCTCATGATAATAGTCGTATGTGGAGAGAGGGTTGGATAAAGAGAGAGAAAGAAGAGGAAAAGAATAAGAAAATGAAGAGCCCGTACCTTAAATAACTTTTTACTATTTATACAGAGAAAGAACTTGACGTGCAGCATGTTAACATGACTGGATATAGATGGTAGATAGTAGCAGCAATAAATTTCGGTTATCTACGTGAAAAAAAAATTGTGAAATAAAGCAGTCTCCGACCAAGGACACTCCGATGCTTATGTTAGTCAAAGGTCTAATGAATAATGCTCGTATGTAAAGAGAGAATCGGATAGAGGGAAAAGTGGAGGAGAAGAAGAAGACGAACCCATACCTTAACTAACTTCTTACTATTAATTGAGAAAGAGAACCTGATATGCTGTATGTTGATATGACTTGACATTGACGGTAGATAGTAGCATTAATAATATCCGATAACCTGTATGTAAAAAAATTAGTGAAATAAAATGGTCGGAGATAGTCCACCACCAAGGAATCTCCGATGCTTAAATTAGTCATAGGTCCCATTAATGATACTCGTATGTAAAGAGAGAGTCGGATAGAGAGAGAGAGAGAGAATAGGAAGGGAAGAGGAAGATGAACCCGTACCTTAACTAACTTTTTAATATTTATAGTGAGAAAGAACCTGACGTGCTATAGTGAGAAAGAATGAATAATACTCGTATGTAAAGAGAGAATCGATAGAGAGGGAAGAAGAAGAGGAGAAGAAGAAGACGAACCTGTACCTTAACTAACTTTTTACTATTTATTGAGAAAAAGAACCTGATATGTTGTATGTTGATAGTACTTGACACTGACGGTAGAGAGTAGCTTTAATAATATTCGATAACCTGAATCTAACAAAAACAGTGAAATAAAGCAGTCGGATATCGTCTATAACCAAGGATTCTTAGATACTTAAGTTAGTCACAGATCTCATGAATAATATTCGCATTCAAAGACAGAATTGGATAGAGAGAGAGAGAATAGGAAGAGAAGAGGAAGATGAACGCGTACCTTGACTAACATTTTAGTATTAATGGTGAGAAAAAACCTAACGTCGTATATATTGACATGACTAGATGGTAGACAGTAGCATTAATAACGTTCACAAACCTGCATGTAACAAAACAGTGAAATAAAGCAGTCGGAGATAGTCCACGACCAAGGAGTCTCTGATGCTTAAGTTAGCGCAGGTCTCATGAATAACACTCGTATGTGGAGAGAGGGTCGGATCAAGAGAGAAAGAGAATAGGAAAAGAATAAGAAGACGAAGAGCCTGTACCTTAAATAACTTTTTACTAATTATACAGAGAAAAAACCTGACGTGCGATACGTTGACATGACTGGATATAGATGGTAGATAGTAGCAACAATAAATTTCGGATACCTATATGAAACAAAATAGTGAAATAAAGCGGTCGGAGATAGTCTGCAACCAAGGACACTCCGATGCTTAAGTTAGCCACAGGTCTAATGAATAATACTCATATGTAAAGAGAGAATCGGATAGAGAGAGAAGTGACAGAGAAGAAGACAAATTTGTACCTTAACTAACTTCTTACTATTAATTGAGAAAGAGAACCTGATATGCTGTATGTTAATATGACTTGACATTGACGGTAGATAGTAGCATTAATAATATTCGATAACCTGCATGTAATAAAATTAGTGAAATAAAACGGTCGGAGATAGTCCACAACCAAGGAATCTCCGATGCTTAAATTGTCATAGTTCTCGTGGATAATACTCGTATGTAAAGAGAGAGTCGGATAGAGAGAGAGAGAAAGAGAGAGAGAGAGAGAAGGAAGAGAAGAGGAAGATGAACCCATACCTTCACTAACTTTTTACAATTTACAGTGAGAAAGAACTTGACGTACTATATGTTGACATGACTAGATGGTAGATAGTATCATTAATAACATTCGCAAACCTGCATGTAACAAAAATAGTGAAATAAAGCGGTCGGAGATAGACCATGACCCAGGACTTTCTAATGCTTATGTTAGCGTAGGTCTCATGAATAACACTCGTATGCGGAGAGAGGATCGGATAAGGAGAGAGAGAGAGAGAGAGAAGAGGAAAAGAATAAGAAGACGAAGAGCCCATACCTTAAATAACTTTTTACTATTTATACAGAGGAAGAACCTAACGTCCGGTATGTTGACATAACTGACATAAACGGTAGTTAGTAGCGGTAAAAAAATTCAGTTACCTATATAAAAACAAATAGTGAAATAAAGCAGTCGGAGATAGTCTCCGACCAAGGAGATAGTCTCCGACCAAGGACTTTCCAATGCTTAAGTTATTCGCAGGTCTCATGAATAGTACTCGTATGTAAAGAGAGGGTCGAAAATAGAGAGGGTCGAAAATAGAGAGGGAAAAGGAAAAGAAGGAGAAGACAAAGAACCCAAACCTTGACCAAATTTTCACTACTTATGTAGAGAAAGAACCTGACATTTGTATGTTGATATAACTAGATACAGACAGTAGATAGTAGCAGAAAAATGTTTGGTTATCCGCATGAAAAAAAATTTGAAATAAAGCGGTCGGAGATAGTCTCTGACCAAGGACTCTCCGATGCTTAAGTTAGTCACAGGTCTAATGAATAATACTCGTACGTAAAGAGAGAATCGGATGGAGAGAGAAGTGGAAGAGAAGAAGAAGAGGAACCCGTACCTTAACTAACTTCTTATAATTTATTAAGAAATAGAACCTGATACGCTGTATGTTGATATGATTTGACATTGACGGTAGATAGTAGTATTAATAATATTCGATAGCCTGCAAGTAACAAAAACAATGAAATAAAACGGTCGGAGATAGTCCATAACCTAGGACTCTCCGACGCTTAAGTTAGTTACAATCTCATGAATAATACTCGTATGTAAAGAGAGATTCGGATAGAGACAGAGAGAGAGAGAGAGAGAATAGGAGGAGAAGAGGAAGATGAACCTGTCGTGCTTAACGTTGACATGACTAGATGGTAGATATTAACATTAATAACGTTAAACCAGCATGTAACAAAAACAGTGAAATAAAGTGGTCGGAGATAGTCCATGAACAAGGACTCTCCGATCCGTAAGTTGGCCCAGTTCTCATGAATAACGCTCATATGTGGAGAGAGGGTCGGATAAAGAGAGAGAGAAGAGGAAAAGAATAAGCATACGAAGAGCCCGTACCTTAAATAACTTTTTACTATTTATACAGAGAAAAAACCTGACGTGCGGTATGTTGACATGACTGGATATAGACGGTAGATAGTAGCAGTAATAAATTTCGGTTACCTACATGAAAAAAGATAGTGAAATAATGCGGTCGGAGATAGCCTCCGACCAAGGACACTCCGACGCTTAAGTTAGTCACAGGTCTAATGAAAAATACTTGTATATAAAGAGAGAATCGGATAGAGAGAGAAGTGGAAGAGAAGAAGAAGACGAACCCCTACCTTAACTAACTTCTTACTATTTATTGAGAAAGAGAATCTGATATGCTGTATGTTGATATGAGCTGACGTTGATGGTTAATTGTAGCATTAATAATATTCGATAACCTGCATATAACAAAATTAGTGAAATAAAGCAGTCGGAGATAGTCCACAACCAAGGAATCTCCGATGCTTAAATTAGTCACAGTTCTCGTGGATAATACTCGTATGTAAAGAGAGAGTCGGATAGAGAGAGAGTGAGAAGAGGAAAAGAATAAGAAGACGAAGAGCCGGTACCTTAAATAACTTTTTACTATTTATACAGAGAAAGAACCTGACGTGCGGTATGTTGACATGACTAGATACAGACGGTAGATAGTAGCGGTAAAAAATTTTGGATACCTACATGAAAAAAATAGTGAAATAAAGCGGTCGGAGATTGTCTCTGACCAAGGACTCTCCAATGCTTAAGTTATTCGCATGTCTCATGAATAGTACTCGTATGTAAAGAGATCGTCGGATAGAGAGAGAGAGGAGGAAAAGAAGCAAAAGACAAATAACCCGTACCTTGACCAAATTTTCACTATTTATGTAGAGAAAGAACCTGACATGCTGTATGTTGATATCACTGGATATAGACAGTAGATAGTAGCAGTAATAATGTTTGGTTACATGCATGAAAAAATAGTGAAATAAAGCGATCGGAGACAGTCTCTGACAAAGGACACTCCGACGCTTAAGTTAGTCACAGGTCTGATGAATAATACTCCCATATAAAGAGAGAATCGGATAGAGAGGGAAGAGGAAGAGAAGAAGATGACGAACCCGTACCTTAACTAACTTCTTACTACTTATTGAGAAAGAGAACCTGATATGCTTTATGTTGATATGACTTGACATTTACGGTAGATAGTAGCATTAATAA
>QLOD02181103.1:0-10884 GCA_003260245.2 Sideroxylon spinosum
TTATTGAGAACATATATTTCATTACAATCAAACTTGTTGCAATCTTCCTCATTGAATATTTTGCTCTGGACTCCCACCATTCAATATTAAAACTTTTAAGACAAAATGTGCACGGAGTAGAGACATTACAACTAATTAAAACTTAAATATAGTGCCACAATGCTCACAAAAGGTAATAATCAACATATGCAAGAAAAAAACAAAAAAAAAACTGTATGAACATGCCAAGAGATGAGGATCGAGGATGATAGAGGCCCAATTTTCACTCTATATTATATGTATGAGTTTATTCCCTTTCCCCAAGACGAGAACCGTATTCCTGGTTACAAATTTGTTTTAGATTATAATTAGGAGTTCCAAAATTTGGAGCCCACCGTGTTACTTAATTCTAATCTTTTGTTGAATTAGTCAAAATAATAATAATAATAATAATAACAATAGATAGATAGATAGATAGATATTTGTAAAGTTTCATGCGATTCATGAAGAGGAAGCAAAAGAAGATTATCCAGATATAATCAAACAATTTCTAAAAGAAGATAATCCAGTGGAGTCTATTTTAAAAAAACGAAGTAAAAGAAGACAGTCCATGCGAAATAAAACAACCCTCCTATGATAAATGATCCTTCCAAGTGTGTTTATAACAATGATGTGTCATCCATGATTATAAAGACATTTACATTCATGTCATGGGAAGGTAAGTCATAAATCACTTCACAAAATTCTCTCATTTCTCACTTATATGAATTTCAAGTATCATTATTTTGTGTGATATATATATATATATATATTAAACATGACGAGGTTTGTTAAAACAATGGCACCATGATGTGGGACTATGATGTGGGGCATGTGATGGAGGGAAATTCTCAAAGATAAAAATTGTTTTTTAAAATCTTATTTATACTGAAACCATATCCTAATTTTCAAACTAGAGAATATAACGAAATTTCAATAATTACAAAAATTGGCATAATTGAGATAATTACATAATTGAATAAAAAAAATACTAATCAGTATAGAATTGACGGACTACTATTCTAGCAGCAATTGTGAAAAATTAAAATTGCCAAAAATAACAAAGCTCAAATTTTACAATTGAATTTGACCGCAAACGACTGAGATCACTGTCAAATGTAGTAAGTCTTCGTTCCTTATGAAATTTCCATCAAAATGGGCAGTGAACAAGTGTGATTCTAACACCTAGGATTAAATTACTGAAAAGCGCTTTGGTATCCTAATCAGGTCAAACAGGTCTAGAAGTACAATAGCAGCTTGTTCTACATTAATTAGCCTCATATTTGTTCGATTTCTAACTAGTGGTGGAAACACATCGGGCCGAGTTAAGGTTTAACATATTTGAGTTCAGTTTGATATATTTATACTGAGATTGAGCTTAGTTCAAACATTTATATATATGCTTAAACTTAGCTCAACATAAAAATAATTTATACTCGAGATCGGTACTTAGTTTGATTATTGTTTTAGTCAAAAATATAATAAATAGAATAATATAAAAACTTTAAACATTTAAGAATAATATAAAAAATATATAAATTTATTATTTTATCGAGTTGACTCGCGAGTTTTTGAACCGAATTTTTCTAGAATTAAGCTCAAGCTCGATTATAGATAAGCCCCGAACCGAGTTTGTCGAGCTCATTTTAGTTTCAAACTGAGCTCGAAAAAGAAATTGATTTGTCTCTACCCCTAAGGGTGGAGCTAGGATATTTTCTCGTCCTGGGTTATCAAATAGAAATGATTTTTTTTAATCTATCATCAATTTAAATATGTAAAACTTGTTAACTTAATTCTAAAGTCCTCAATCAAAGTACTGAAAACATAGTGCGAAAAAATAAAACTCAATTAATTTTTTAGAGTAAATTACACTTAAACCCCTTGAACATTAGATTAATTATAAGGACTTCGTTCAACCATTTGAATCTTACACTTACCTCCCCTATTCCGTAATGTTTGTCATACTTAGACCCCCTTCGTTAGTTTGTTTTCTAATGTTGTTAGGGCACTATAGTAAAAATGCCTTTTGTAAGTTCAAAATTTTGAGGGAGATTTATGTGATTAGCCTAATTATATTAATTTACCCAAATAATTTAGTAAAATATATTCAATATTAATTTAATTATATTTTATATTAAAAATAATTTAATAAAATATTTTCTATATTAATTAGTTAATTTGTTTTAATTAATTTTATCATTAATTAACTTAATTAAATTAATAATTATGAAATAATATATTTTATTAATTATTAATTAATTTTATTTAACAGATTATAATTTAGTTGATTAAATTAATTAATAAATAATTTATTTATATTATTTATTAAAAATAATTTTATTTTAATAAAATAGTTATATAATATAAATTATTTTAATATGATACAACAAAAATGGAAAAGATGCTAAAATTGAAAAAAACATATTTATACAAGAAAAAAATAACATTTTATTTATTTACTTCTTTCTTGGTAGGTTTACATTTTATAAGAAATAAATTAATGAATAAAGACATTTTCATGTATTTATTTTTAATTATTAGATTTGCTTAAACTGGTTTTTGCAGTTAAGTAATAGATCCACCAAGTGTATTGTTATATAATACATGAAAAATTAATCAAAAAAATCAATAAAAATGATGTAAAAAGATTGTGGACATATTATTTTAAAATATTAGAATTATCAAAATATTTTATAACTTAAAAAGTGTTTAGATAAAAACTAACGTAGCAGTTTTAAGTTGTTTACTTATTGATTCAAAAACTAGTTCAGGCAAATCCAAAAATTAAAAACTAAATACATAAAAATATATTTATTAAATTTATTTTTATTTTGTTTTCAAAAAATGACAACTTACGCATAAAAAGTACAAAACAAAAAAAAAAACTAAAACTTCTTTTACTATCATTTTTCTATCATAAATATTTTTTTAATTTTAACACTATCCAGTTTTGCTGTTTAATACAAAAATAATTTAGTTTATTTTATTATTCTAATAAAATAAAATCATTTTCAATGAATAATATAACTAAAACATTAATTAATTAAGTTAATAAAATAAATTATATTTTGTTAAATAAAAATAATTGACAATTAATAAAATATATTATTTAATAATCAGTAATTGAATTAATTTCATAATTAAATTGAATAAATTAATTCAGCTAATTAAGTTAATTAATGATAAAATTAAATAAAATACATTAATTAAATTAATATAAATATATTGTATTAAATTATTTATATTATAAAAATATAATTAAAGTAATATAAAATATATTTCGTTAAATTATTTGGCTAAAATAATATAATAAGGCTAATTACAGGAACCTTCCCTAAATATTAGGGTAATAGGACTTCCCTCAACCATTTGACCTTAGCAAGGGTATTTATGTTATTTTACTGTAGCACTCTAACTGTACTAACTCTTATTTTTAAAATTTTAATTTCTAATTTTTAGTTTTTAATTTATAAATCTTTAATTATTTGGCTAAAATGCTTTGGTTGGCCACAAAAGTCATTTAACATATATATATATATATATCTTATTTTTTGTGAAAGAAAATCGAAAAGGAGTTAAAAAAAAAAAAGGATAATGAAGAGAGCGAAAAGAAAGAGAAGAGAGAAAGAGAAGGGAGAAAGTAACCTTTGGTATTTTTGTTGTCTTGAATGTTGTGGTATATTCGGATCATGGTGATTCTGCTTGAGAAGAGAGATACGAAAGAGTGAAGTATTAAATTTTGGGGTTTTTTCATCTTTTCATCAGATCTGAGGTAAGAAATTAATGTATTATTTATATATTTTTTTATAATATCTTCTTTAATACAAAATGATTATGAGAATAATTTTAGCATATTTTAAAGCAAAATTAATTTTTTTAAACCAAACCTAATTTTTCTTTAAGGAAGGATATAAACAACAAGAAGGAAATTGTAGGCCATCGCCATTTTTTTCCCTCAGTACTCGCAACTCTTCTGGGTTTACAACTTATACCCTCTTTTCGAAGGCCCCTTCGAAGGGTGTTTCCTTAGAACATAGCTTCGCATGATAGCAGGTGAAGGAGGAAACAAAAAATTGAGGCTATCCTTTGAAGGGTTCGTGAGCTTTTTGCCTCGTCCTTCATGAGGACCGTTTCATACTGGGAAGAAGAAGAGTTTTTGTTTTCCTTTTTATGTAACAATTTCGGAACCATTGAGGGACAACTTTTTCATTATTCTGATATTTTCTTTTTTCATTTGAGAATTAGGGTTTGAAGTCTTTTGATTCCATAAAAGACTTTTTACATTGCAAGGTTATTTTCAATTTCAAAGTTGGGTTTTCTTCAGTATGTTCTTTAATGTAGTAAGTTCTTTTTCTTTAATCATGCATAGCTAGGTATTTTTACTCAATCTCTATTCATGAAGTATTGATGTTGGATTCAAATTCAAGTTTTCTTATTATGTGATAAAATTCAAAATTTACAAAAGAAATTAAAACTGAGAAGAAGTTTTATTATTTTATACATTAAAATTTGTGAAGTCATAGTTAAGATTTTGCTTTTGTATATTTGGTTTTCTCAAATCTGGATACAAAATACTTGATCCAATGGCATGATTCACAGGAACCGGGGAAAGAAAAATAAAACTAAATTTGTTCTCAATTTGTTTTGATAACTTTCAACCTTCCGATCCACTTACACTGAGTTGTATTTCGATTGAATTATCAATGGGACAACTTAATAAAGAATCTTAACAAATGCATGAATTGAGATGGGTTCTTTTTCATTATTTGATTAAATTTAGAAATCAATCATCAATCAATTTCAAATCAACAAAATTTACCTAGTTACTATTCTGTGTTTTCACATAAATTTTCTTGTAAGAGATTTTTGAAATATCACACTTCCCTGAGTTCGACCCTGGATTCTTATCGGGTTATATTATATATTGACCCTCGTGCACTTAGAAGGCTTTGTTTTCCTCTGTTTTTCAAGTACGAAATTCAGAGGCAGTCATTTAATATTAAATTAATATTAAACTTGATAACTGAAGTTCGGTGACACTAAATTTATGATTAGATTTATAAAATTTTCTATTCAATGCTTAAATTTTCTATTCAATTTTGAGAATGATATGATATGTTTAGATAAGATAAATATGTGTTCTTTGCCAAACAAATAATAATAGCAAAAAATAATCGGACCGTGATGGTAATAAAGACATGAAATTGTGAAAGTTAACCCCCTCACTGACATTCTTCCAAAGATTTAACAAACAGAAAATTGAAGCCTAAGAAAATGTTGATTTTGGGGAAATGAGAATACTATACAAAATAGGGAGGGTCATGAGATACCTTTAAGTTGAAAGACCTTAAACCTGTGCAAAGTCGGGTAATCGTTCCCGTGGACTAGTAATCCACAGCGACGACGAAAGTGGTAAGACTCATCATGAGCCTTAGACTCGGACCTATAAACGATGACATAATGGTGTTTCTCCACCCGTATAGATACATATGAATTGGCGATAATTTGGATTACCACTGTAATTGTAGAACAATCTTGCAGAGTATCATTCCCCAACTTGGGAAAAGAAAAAAATAAATAATGAAAGGTTGACCACAGAAATAAAAGTTATTAATTAATGTGGTTCTATTTTCCTATTAGTTGATTTCTTACTCTGTCCCTTGTTTCTTTGAATACATTATAAAAAGTATATTTATATATATTGTGAGCACAAGCAGTTTGGTGCTCACGTTCCTACAAACCGTGTTGTAGGTGTAGGACTCGAGAACTAGGATAGTCGGAACAACGGGTTGAAACCCTACAATTCTATTAAGTAGCTTCTCTGTCTTAGATGTAATAACTTTAAAAATTTATGTATCTAGAAATATTGCCTTACAAGTGAATGAAACTTATGTTATTTGGTTTCAATTTAATCATAAGCGTGTATTTCATTAATAAAATATTCATTAGTATTATTTATATCAATAAATAGGATGGTCAATGGCTCTGAAAAGTAAATAGTGAGACTGTAATAGACCAGATGTATTAAATTTTATAATCTAAACTCACCCCCCAGGATCTCAAGATTTTGGGATTTCGGGGACGTGACACTAATGGCATTGGGCAACAAATTAATGGGGGGTCTAAGTGTGATAACTCTTAGGGAATATGGGAGGTAAGTATAAGGTTTAAATGGTTGAGGGAGATCCCTATAATTAGCATAATGTTCAGGGGGATCTAGGTATAATTTATCCTTATTTTTGTAAGCTAAGTCGAGAACCTTTGGAGCTACTATTAACTTATACTCAATCTTGGGATGGAATTGTGAGGGTATTTTATTTTTATAGTAGTTCCAATTAGTTATAGGAATAATAGAGAAACCAATAAAGACAAATATTAATAAAGATTGGGAAAAAAAATAATATAAGTAGAGAAGAAATAGGAACAGCAGTTATGCATCAAAAAACAAAAATAAAATGAACAAGGATAGGCAACAATCTTACTTACTTTTGCGAACAATTGTTTGTATAATATGTAATTAAAGGCTCAAAAAGGTATGAGCATGTATCTACAATCATATATATTATATATAAATATATAATGATTAGTAACTTGCTTACGAGGTCAATACAAAATTGAAAGTATGTCCACAATTCTAAACAAATCCATTACAATTAGAAAGATAAATATATATAGAGAGTGAGAAAGATTGTAAGAACACAAAATTGGAAAGGTAAAAAAGATTATTAAGTTTTACTCACACGGGTATGTAATCTTAATCTTTGCATTGGTGTGGTTTTTGTTTTGTTTTGTTTTTTTGTTTTTTTTTTTCAGGGGCTTTTATGGCTACTAATTTATTTCTAATTTTTAAAATATATTTAGGGTATGAGTTAAATATTGCCCTGGACTATATATAATTGTACTAGAACATTACACATTATAACTACTTAAAAAAAGTTTGGATTAAAATTTTACCCGAGTTACAGCCCACCTTAGCTCTAATGACCCTCCACCCTTGTCGACCCTAATTTCTATTTGGCGGATTGGTGATGAGTCATTTATAATATTATAAGGCAAACCCATAGGTTTGGTGAAACAAATTTTTTTTTTTCGGTGTATCATTTTTTTGGTAAAATTCTTATATTTTATTTTTTCCATTAACAACCCTTAACCACCAATAACTACTTATAGTTTGAAAGTGGCGTATAAGTAATTTTTAACTTTTTTAAGTTATTTAAGTAATTTTACACTTATTTTTTGTTTTCCTTAAGTGCCGTTTAACCATCAATTACTCTTATATATCTTTTATTTTATTTAAATGCCCTTTAATTATTTATCTACTCAAATACTTTTAATTAATAATTAATCATTATTTATTGTCTTAGAAATTTTTTTAAATAACATAAAAATTAATTAATGATATACACAGAGTTTTAAAATAAAAATTTAATCAAAAGTCTGGTGTATCGCATGTGCATCAGCATAAAATTAAGTAAAAAAATATAATAATAATTCACACATTATTTTAATAGGTTGATTAAAAATCAATAGAAAAATAAGTAAATATTTATAATTTACAAAATAAAAGAAAAAACAAGTCACACGCATCGTGTGTATACAGGCGTCTACTAACCTCATAAGTCACAAAATAACCACCTAGTATAAATCCACAAATGATCCTTCTTTTCTGGGTTTGGAGTTGCTTCTAGCAACTTTAGGACATTTAGTTGCAAATATTTTATATTATGCCTTAATCGCTAAGTGTAGTACACTAGATATAAACATTATTGGAGTACTATAAAATTTTTAATTGAGTTTTATTACGAAAAATTTATGTATTGGAAAATTTTAAATCTTTATTTAAGCCTATGCATTTTATTTACTTTAACTTTTTGGGTAAAGCAGAAAAATCAAACTTATACTTTATCATCGGTGTCACTTTAGTCCTATATGTTTCAATTTTAATAATCAAATTCTTATACTTACGGTCAAGCAGCAATTCGGCCTTTCCATTAGTTCACTGTTACATACAACTATCAGATTGAGAGCAAAAAAATAAGTTCCCCTATTGTTTATCCTCAGTTTCACTTTAGGCCATCATGTTTCAATTGTAACAGTTAAATCTTTACATTTTCGATATATTTGAAATATATTTTAATTTGAAATATATAATATGAAATTAGTTATAGCAAATAATATAATTAAATTATGTTTAATATATTTTCTTTTATTAAATTAAATTATTTTTAGCTAATAATATGATTACATTAATAATATAATAAAAATAATATTTAATTTAGTTTAATTAATATGAAATATATTTTATTAAATTTAATTAAATTTCTAAAAAACTAATAAAATTAAATATTTTATTAAATAGTGATTTAATGGTTTCACTTATAGTTGTTATAATTAATAGAATAGAATCAAAAGTTGCAATAATAAATATGTCCTCTCGAATTGAATATATATATATATATATATGTGCAAAACTATATATACAAAAAGTTCCTGAGATAGAAAATAAAAAACATAGTGAGTCTAGGACTGTTTGGTAATGTTGTTGTTTTTCAATTCTGTTTAACTCTTTATTATTTAGTTTAAGTTTGTATTAGAATTTATTTCTTAAATAAAAATTGAAAATGTCTTTAGAAATATAATTTCATTTACATAAATTAAATTTTTAACAAAATATTTAATTTTATTATTTTGTAAAACAATTGTTTGACTTTAATAAAATATATTTCATATTAATTAAATTAAATTAAGTACTAATCTAAATATGTTATAAATTTAATTGTATTATTTATTGAAAATAATTTAATTCAATAAAAAGAAAATATGTTAAGTATAATCTAATTATATTACTTAATAAAAATAATTCAATAAAATATACTTTACCATCAAATCACCCTTTAATAAAATATTTAACTTTATTATTTTTTAAAACAAATTTGAATTGAATAATATATATTTCATATTAATTAAACTAAACTAAGTATTAATTTAACTATACTTTTAATTTAAATATATTATTTATTAAAAAAATCTAACTCAAAGAAAAAAAAGAAACCATATTAAACTTATTTTAGTTATATTATTTACTAAAAATAATTTAATAAAATATATTTCAAATTATAATATGTTATATAATTTAATAAAATATATTTTAGATTATATTATTTATTAACAATAATTTAATAAAATATATTTCAAATATACACTGAAGATGCAGGGATTTGACTGTTACAATTGAAACATGAGTGATTAAAGTAAGACTGAGAAAAATTGTAGAAGAAATTATTTTTTTTACTCTCAATCTATTGGTTATGTGTAATGGCTAACTAATGAAAGGACCGAATTACTGTTTGATCGAAAGTGTAGGAATTGAACTGTTACAATTGAAACATGTGCGATTGAGGTGACATTGAAAATAAGCTGTAGGTATGTTTTTTTTTTAATTTACCCTAAATTTTTATTGGAAGTTATTTACTAGAACTAATTTTATATAGGATATTCTTGAAATTCTTGAATTATGAAATTTAAATATAGAATTAAAAATTATATATAGTGACAAAGAGATTTGTCACAAAAAAGAACAATATCTCATAATTGTTAAAATTATTCAAAATTGTATTGTCACCAAACATATTACTTGAGACGAAGGACATTGTCACTCACCATAATTATTGTGACAATGGAATTACTTATCACTGGTCATGGTTTTCGTGACAATAATATCACTCGTCACTATTAAATATTTTAGTGACAAAATATATTGTCACTATAAGGATATATTTTTGAATTTGTAAAAAATGGAAAACTCCAATAGTAACAATCTTGTAGGATTCTATGACAAGATTTTGTGTTATTAAATATGTTAATTAATGATAGATTTAGTCGACCAAAAAAAAAAAAAAAATTCTTTTTCATGAGATGCACTTGTTGTTAAAAGTTAGCTTTAGTGACAATAACAATTTATCGTCACATTAGGTTTCAGCAAAGGACTATTAGTGCCAATATATTGTCATGGATGTCATCATTAAAAGTTTTCCGTAAAAAAGACCATACTTTTGATGATCACTTTTGTTGTCACTAAAAGCATTATTATACTAAGATCGAGCTTGTTCAACTTTTATGTAGACTCAAGTCGGCTTGATAAAAAATAATTTTACTTCAAAATCGACTCGCAAATAACTCGATTAAACAAAACGATGTCATTTTAATCAAAAATATAATAAATAAAATATTATTAAAATTATAAAGATATTATAAAATATACATAAATATATTATTCTATCGAGCTGATTCACAAGTTTTCGAGCTAAACTTTATATATTTAAACTCGAGCTTAATTCTAAACGGGCCCTAAATTGAGCTTATTTTAGTCATAAACTGTGTTCGAGTCAAAGCTCAAACAGGTCTAATGGAGCTCTATTAATTTCTACCCTTATTTTTAATTGGCAGATTATTGATGAGTCATAACCTAATAAGTCAGATACAACCATGCACCTAGTTTAAATCTACATATTTTCCCTCTTTTCTTGGTTACTTGACATTTGAAATTGGAGCCTAAAACATTTGGGAGGTGAACAAACCAGGTCGGTTATCAACAATTGGCCCAACCACCTCTCATCAAACTCACATTGAGTTCTCCAAATTATTTTTCTTTTAGGATGTCTTCTCTATATATAAATACCCACAACCAATGTTGTTCTCTCCAACCCACAAATTACAGTCCCAAGTACAATTAATACCTGCCATATATTCAGTGTAATCCGGCTAGCTCCACAGATTTTCTAGTCCTCATAAACAATGGCTGCTTTGCATCACAGCTTTGTTATATCTATGATAGTAATGGCGTCAGTTTCAAGCATCCAGATGAGC
>QLOD02181114.1:0-10883 GCA_003260245.2 Sideroxylon spinosum
ACAAAATTAGATAACTTAACCTTTAAAAATAAAAAATTAACGGTTGTATGTAGTAAAAAGAAATCATTAGTTTTTTAGGCTTAAAAGAAATCATTTAAGATTTCATCAGTATTTTTAACAATTAATTTTCTGGTACAATATGTGGTCAATTTATTTTGTTTTCAATGGTAAAGCAAGAATAGATTTTAAATTTTATCACCTGTTAAAATTGTTTAGATTTTCTTTGATCCTAAATGAGAGTTTACATTTAGATAATTATCTACAAAAAGAATTTGATAACTCACTATTTAAAATAAACAATCAGTGGTTGTAGGTCACAAAAAGAAATTATTAATTTTAGATATTTAAATTTTATCACCTATTAAATAGTTTAGATAAGTTTAAATACGTAATTCAATTGATTAGATTTTTTTAATCCTAAAATATATTTTATATTTAGATAATTATTTATAAACAAAAATGTCATAACTTAATATTTAAAACTTTTAAATCAATGGTTGTAGATAACAAAAGGAAATCATTACTTTTTTAGGCTTAAAAAAATTATTTAAGATTTCATCAATATTTTGAGCAATTAATTTTTTTGATACAGTATTTGGTCAATTTGTCTCGTTTTCAATGGTAAAGCAAAAATAGATTTTAAAATTTATCACCTATTGTAATTGATTAAATGTTTTTCAATTCTAAATGAGAGTTTACACTTAGATAATTATTATCTATGAAAAAAATTAGATAACTTAATATTTAAAAATAAACAATCAGTGATTGTAGGAAGCTAAAAGATATCATTAATGTTAGATATTTAAAATTTATTACCTATTAAATAGTTTAGATAAATTTAAATATGTAATTAAATTGATTAGATATTTATAATCTTTAATGAGAGTTTACATTTAGATAATTATCTATAAAAAATTAGATAATTTTAACTTTTAGATTTAATATTTAAAAATTTTAAATTTTAGATAACTTATTAGATTTAATTATTTTAAATTTTATCACCCATTAAATAGTTCACTTTTTATCATACTACGTGAAATATTAACTACACTAAATGAAAGTTTACATTTAGATAATCATCTATAAAAAAAAAAAAAATCAAATAACTGAATATTTCAAAATTTAAAGTTTTAGATTTAATATATTTTAAATTTAGATTTAATATTTAAAATTTTAAATTTTAGATAACTTATTGTATTAGATCTAATTATTTTAAATTTTATCACCTATTAAATAGTTTTTATTCTATTCACTTTTTATCGTACTACGTGAAATATTAACTAAACTAAATGAGAGTTTACATTTAGATAATCATCTATATAAAAAAAATCAAATCAAATAACTGAATATTTAAAAATTTAAAATTTTAGATTTAATACATTTTAAATTTAGATTTAATATCTAAAATTTTAATTTTTAGATAACTTATGATATTAGATTTAATTATTTTAAATTTTATCACCTATTAAACAGTTTATATAAGTTTAAATATGTAATTAAATTAAATAGATTGTTTTACTCCTAAATAAGCGTTTATATTTAGATAATTATTTATAAAAATAAATTAGATAACTTAATATTTAAAAATAAACAATCAATGGTTGTAGGTAGTAAAAAGAAATCATTAGTTTTCTGGGCTTAAAAGAAATCATTTAAGATTTCATCAGTATTTTGAAAAATAATTATTTTGGTACAGTATTTGGCCAACTTGTTTCTCTTTCAACGATAAATCAAAAGTAGATTTTAAATATTATCACCTATTGAAATTGATTAGATTTTTTTAATCCTAAATGAGATTTTACGTTTAGATAATTATCAATAAAAAAATCACATAACTTAATATTTAAAAATTTTAAATTTTAGATTTAATATTTAAAATTTTTAAAATTTAGATAACTTAATATATTAGATTTAATTATTTTAAATTCTATCACCTATTAAATAGTTTAGATAAGTTAAATATGTAATTACATTAATTAGATTTTTTTAAATCCTAAATGAGAGTTTACATTTAGATAATTATCTGCAAAAAAATTGGATAACTTAATATTTAAAAATAAACAATTAATGATTGTAGGTAGCAAAAAGAAATCATTAGCTTTTTAGGCTTAAAAGAAATCATATAAGATTTCATCAATATTTTTAACAATTAATTTTTTTGATACATTATGTGGCCAATTTGTTTTGTTTTCAACGGCAAAGCAAAAATAGATTTAAAATTTTATCACCTATTAAAATTGTTTAGATTTTTTTTATCCTAAATGAGAGTTTACATTTAGATAATTATCTATAAAAAAAAAATAGATAACTTAATGTTTAAAATAAACAATTAGTGGTTGTAGGTCACGAAAAGAAATTATTAATTTTAAATATTCAAATTTTATCACCTATTAAATAGTTCAGATAAATTTAAATATGTAATTAAATTGATTAGAGTTTTTTAATCCTTAATGAGAGTTTACATTTAGATAATTATCTATAAAAAAAATTAGATAACTTAATATTTTAAATTTTTAAATTTTAGATTTCTTGTATTTTAAATCTTAGATTTAATATTTAAAAATTTAAAATATTTGATAACTTATTATATTCGATTTAATTAGCTATCAAATAGTTTTTATCCTATTCACTTTTTACCCTACTCCAACACAATTTAATTACTAACATTTTCTTCACTAGCACTGAGGGACCATATATCATATGGTGGAGATGAACCACCCACAAACCCGATGCACTTAACTTTAAGTGGGTGAGTGTTCCTTACGACCCGTGAATATGATGTCGGTTTCCCATTCGATCACAACTCAATTACTTATTCGGTCATAACTAAATGATTTGGTTTTCTTGCCCACAAAGTGAAGATATTCTGTGGGAGGGACGGCGGTGTAGAGAGAGAAATTGAGGGGGAAAGAGAAAGCGTTGAGAGCTCTATTGGAGGCCATCTTTGCCTGTGCAGTGGCTCTAGATCTAAGCAGCAACACCATTTTCTTCAATCATCAGCAGTAACACCATTTTCTTCCTCCTCTTTGTCCCACAATTCTTCAACACCACCCTTCCTGTCTTCTCTCCAGACGGACTTCACGTTAAGAATCTTTAATACCCATTTTCCGTTTCTCCCTTCCAAGCCTTTCCCCACCTCATCCTTTGCTTTATCACAAACAGCCCCTTCGCTAAGTTCTCCTCTTCTTTCTCCTCAACCAAAATGGCGTCATACCTTTTGCTACCTCCGGGCCACAGAGATTTGAGAGGATACTTAAAGGAAAACCCCCACAGAGCCCGGCGTGTCGCCGCCGAGACAGCGGGTTTCTCAGGCCTCATCGAATTTGCGACTACCGTTGACCTTCCCACGGTGAATAACCCATGCTTTCTTTCCATTGGTTTCTGGGTTTTGTGAAAAGTTCTATTTTTAATTGTGTTCTACCATGATTTTTTTTTTTTTTTTGGTACTTTGGGCATTCCCAGTTTTTGTGATCGACGGAACGTCGTCGTCGTTAAAGTCACAGGCGAGGATTGCTCGTACGGACATCAAATATATGAAGATGGTATACATAGAGAGATACGTATATAGATAATATATATAAATATATATATATATATATATATATTTGTTTGTGTATAATATGAGTTGTGATTCAAACTAAGTATTCGAGAGAAGAATGAAATTTAAGATGAGTATACTAACCAAGTGTTCGACAGAACTGTAATTGAAGAGGCGGGAAGTAAGGTTGCTAGGGATGAACCAAGCCAAGATTGCTACCATAGAGCTACAATCTAAAAGCAAAGCACGATCCTAAAGCAGAGTTGAGATCCTAAAAGCATCCTGAAAGCAGAGGGATCTCAAGCATGATCCTTCAGATAAAAGCACTATTCCTTAAACTCTTTCACAACTGGGCAAGAGTTTTGAAGAATAGTCTCATCTAGACCATTGGCTGAGAAATAAAATTAAATCTCAGCCCTTGGTTTTAGTTTATGAGAGGGATAAATTTGAAAAATGTTATGTTTTATTATATAGATATATATAATAAGAAAAAGAAAATTCAATTTGCAAATTTTGACAGTTAATTTTAGTATTCATATATGCAAGCAATGGCTAATTGAAGAAATAGGGAATTTACTGCTCTGTATTGCAATGCTGTCCAAATCTGGTTTGCACATTTCAAATTGCAGCCACAATGGTAAGGTTCATAAATCATCACATGTGTATTTCTTTGAGTACGATGCTTCAACAAGTTGGGGGGAGTTGCATTGGAAATACTCTGAATTTTTAGCTCATGTTTATCAAATCCAATGTGTCTCATTAAACCTACTAGGTACACTTTCTCTCTCAGATCTTCATTTCTTGCCTTGGTTTTACATGGAGAACAATGTTGATTTTTAGTTGGGGAGGGGATGGATATAATCTGAGCATGTTTGATAAGTTGGTTACTGTATCTTGCTTGAAATTTGCTGAATGAAGTTGAATTCTGTGCTTAACATTGTTTGAAGTTGGATCTGAATTTTTGTCCCTTTGAGCTTGCAAATTGGTATAAATAAATTAAAAAAAAATTAAATTTTTATTTTTCTCTTAGTCTTAGATGTTTTTGGAACTTAGATTATAATCAATTTAAAAAAAAAAAATTCATCACAAAGCATGGGTAGAGGTTTTTATAGAGCTGCCATAGCTTCTGGTCTATAAGATACTAAGGTGCAGAGTTACTGGTGCATTGCATTCAGATATGGAAGTTGGGTATTCGGATATGGTACATTGGTCCTAATATAAAGGCTGGTTCAGCAACTCACCCGAGACACTTTTCTTAGAAAAAATTTTTAAGCCATGTTTTGTTAACTGTAGGTTAGGACTTTTGTATTGACTTTTGTTTAGTTTTGTGTGATGATGATCTGAATTCTTTTGCTGAAAATGGTCATGGAATTGCTGGAATTTGGTTGAAAGTTAAACTTGATCATTTGAACTGCTTCGAATGAATGATATGCTAATAGTTTTGGATTTAATTGGTATCATGTGCATAAATTAGATTGCGCTAAGTTTACATATTGAAATTTTAGAACTTGCTTTACTTGCCTTGTGTTTTTAAATTTGAACGGTGTTGTGAATGAATAATGTTTAAAATTGTCTGTTCAACATTTGTCTTGATGAATGAATTTATGAATGAACATCACATTTTATAGATTTCCAGCTATAGTGGAGACTTATACCTGAAGTGAGTTTTGAGCCTTTAGTCCTTTATTCATGAGAGATTTACAATTACTCTAGAAGCTTTTCTAAAACCTTAAAATTTTCTTCACTTCAGTTGTTCAATAACTCCAATTGCAATACTTTGTTTTTTGGTGTATGTGAAGTGCTAGAGGAATTGAACTAACTTCTTGAGTCTTTGCTTTTATGGTTAAGTGGAATGAAACCATGGAAATCATATTAGGCCATTGTTTCCAACATTTGAACATGTGATCCATTTCTTTAATAAACATCATCATTGCAACCATGTTTGAGCCTTACTAGAGCATTCGATTTTCTTTGTTTCTTACCACATCATTTCCTTAGCCCTAATGGATGCTCTTTAGCCTTCTGGATATGTTTTGAACTACACTGAAAGTAGGGTCAAAAGAGAAATGAAAAGAATAGTGAAATTTTAAGGCGAGAAGAAGAAGAATATAAGGAAGAAAGAGACACTTGAAAATTCAAAGAAAAAAAAAAGAGAAAAAAATTTCATTTTTTACAAGTATTCTCAAGTATAAATTCTTACAATTACACTTCCAAAAAAAAAAAAAGAGCAAATAGAAAAAAATGGATAAAAGGTGTAATTCGGGTGGGATGTTGAAAAATAGTAAGAGGTTTATTTCAGTGTTTCAAAACATTTTTAACTTTTTATCCCTTCTTTGAGTCACCCTATTATACCCAATGACCCCATTACAACCCAAGGAAAGTCCTAATTGATTCATGGGAGAATTTCCATTCAATTGTGAAAGCTGGGAATTGGGAAAGTTTAGTGAAATTCTAAGGTAACTTTACTATACCACTCTTTCATGGAGTTATGCTAAGTTATATTTTTTATTGAATAAATCGTTCTTGACTTAAGGATGCCACCTTCTATAATTTGATTTATATATACTCTTTTCAAAAAAATGGCATCTTGAGTTAAACCTTGTGTGCTCTATTTTCTTGTGAGAGTAATCCAAGGTGAGAATTGAAGTCCAAACTTGGGAAAGAAATAGAATGCAAAGTTCAGAATTAAATAAAGTTCAAAAGGTCTATGTTGAGTAAAAAAATTTACAAGCTCTTATTCTTTTACAACTACTTCACACATTTGGCAAGCTTCATATCTCTTACAAAATTTCGAATTGTAAACCTTGCTTATGAAAGTTTTTGTTCATGATACTGATTGATTTTCTTGAACTATTAAAATGTTATTCCTTTAAAAATTGATTTAATGTTTATGGGTATCATCACTAGAAGCCCTCACGAGACTACACTCGTCCACTAAGGGGAACCTAGGGGTTGAAAAGGCTTGCTATACGAGCTAAGTATAGTCGTGTTTACCTACGAAAGTGGATTTATTCCAAAAATAAGATAGAACTCTAGTTTTGTCTTTAATAAGATAACATTGTGATAACATTTTTTTAATTCATTACTAGGGACTAGTAATGTGTTAGTTGGGGGTGTGATTGGACTTAAATTATTACATATTTATCTATTAAATTGCACCTTTTATAATGTATAAATGACATAAATATTGTGTTTTGTGCAGAATTCATCCCCACTACTCACATATGAAACATATGCTGATCTTTGCCACTATGAGAAGCAATATAAGCTGTACCGAGGATGCAAAGGAAAAGATATAAAGAATACTGAAGGCATTAAAGT
Source organism: Sideroxylon spinosum (assembly GCA_003260245.2). Taxonomy (NCBI): domain Eukaryota; kingdom Viridiplantae; phylum Streptophyta; class Magnoliopsida; order Ericales; family Sapotaceae; genus Sideroxylon; species Sideroxylon spinosum. Next base: position 6,860 of record QLOD02181114.1, read on the forward strand.
GAAATACATCAATTGCTCAATGCCAATTGAGAAGATGAATAACTCTCATCTGAATTCAATATAAGAAGGCTAAATCATCAGTTTGGGAAATCTGGAAGCAAGGAAGTGCATTCAAATTTGAGAATGAATCATTCGTTTACTGCTAGTGAATGCTGAAGAATATTACATAGTCGAATATACTTTTAAAGCATCTGAATGAGGGAGCACATCTCAGCAACAGATTCCACGTGACTGCAACTTCCCCCATGTGACATGGTCCTGAAATGAGAGGATGGCAAATCTGTGATTCAAAGGGGAATGGTTTAATAGAATGAGGATTCTTAAAGAAACGATATAAGCGGATAGTGGCAGGTAACCTCACATATACAAAAGGGGATTCGGATGAAGATACATATATACTAAAAATACACATTCAGGAGGGACGCACCATTAGAGAGCTGGAGAATTAGTTTTCTTTTAGAGAGAGTTTTTGATAGAGAGAAATAGCTTGAAATTTTTCTTTCTATTTTTAATTTGGGTTTTCTGATTTTAATTTCTGCACTCCATTTCTAGGTGCTATAACGTAACTTTGATTTGCGAGCAAATTTCATTTTCAGTTTTGAATGGTTCCATCTTTAATTTCTATTTCTGTTCTTATTTTTCTTAGAATGATTGGCTAAGTTTTCTTGGGCCAAGGCAAGGACAACATCCTTTCCAATGATGCTTGAGATGCTGATCTTCATAGGTTTACATTGAGTTCTTTAATTACCAATTCTATATGTTTATAATTACTCTAGAAATCGTTGATTCAATGTTTGATTGACATGGATCTAAATATTTTATCGATGAATTCATAGGGGTTACTTAACTCAGAACTTTCATTGCAAATATGTATGGAAGTTACTAGACTTAGAACTTCTATTATCCTGAAGATAGGTTATACACATCATATGTTCGACTTATGGCTTGATTCAATTGAAATTAATTTCCCATAAATTAAAACAAATAGGATTTTGGTGATTTATACACTCTTGGCATTTTGAGACTGATTTGGAAAGGCATTGAACTTGCCTTGCCCATCTTTTTAATTTCAGATTTTAGATAAATTTAAATTTCAGTTCAAAACTCATTTACAAACATACAACCAACATTAAATCAGACTTTCCATTTTGTTTTCAATTCTTGTGAGCCTTTATTTTGCTAACTAAATCCATTAGATTCAATCGCTACTTTGCACTTTAGATCCCTATAGAATTCGACCTGGTATTCACCAGTATTTTTTGCTACAACCACACCTTGCACTTGGGGGAAGTTTTCTGAATTTGCTTTACTCATTACACTCAAATCTGATTTTTACAGAATAAGAGTGAGCTAATTGAGCAAGCATAAGCATGCTCAATTATGTGCACAGTGTGTGATTTAGGAGAGAAGGGTTTATGATAGATAGGAAAAGCAGTTAAGTTTTTGCCCTGATTATTTATGCATCTTACAAAAAAAAATCAGAATATATATGCACGTGCTTTCATTTTCAATTGAATGGGTTAGTTATGCATAGTATAAAAGAAAGGGTAAAGTTATATGCATTCTAGAGAAAAATAAGTTGCATACTTTGATCAAATAAGCCAGAGATTATGATGTGAGATAACAACTGTGAAGAGGGGAAACTGTGGTTGAACCCTTGAAGCTGGAACTGAGTCCCCAGCAGAGTTACCAGTTGTCGCGATCGGATCCACATACCGAGGTTATGACATGTGTGGGTCATGAGTCTTTATTGTGACGTGGTGAGTCGAAATCACCCAAAGTATAAAAGAAGTATGTTTTATTTTGAAATAGGGCCTTAATTACAAACACTAAGAGTCATCACCCAACATTTTCAAAATGGGTCTGCTGAGAACCCGAGTTTTGGTTTAAGTTGAGACATGTTTTTTTGTTTATGTTTTGAAATCATGATAGAAGGCCCATTTTTATTGACTCTCAACTAATCTGTTTAATTAGAGATAATGGGTCCTGGGGTTCAATTGCACACGGAAACCGTTATGCTTGAAAACCTAGAGATATCCAGAGTCCCTTTCCACTTTTTACAGCTTTAATTTCACAAGATAATTCTCTGGTTTATAATAATCATAACATGCAACTCATAAATGTAACTAAGTATAAAATGCCAAATGGCTGAGCTTGACTTATATGGGTGTAGTGAGATATTTACTCATGCATGAGTGTGTGTATGTGCTCTAAGAATGAAGTGTATATTAAAGGATGGCCTATAAAGACCGAGGTGATCGAACTTAACCTATGTGCTCGAGCGGCCTATGTACTCTGTAAAAGGATTAGGTTAAAATTAGGTCAGAATCAAAGTGGTCCAAACTACATAGTGAGGAAATGTGAACTAGTATGCAAATGCAAGGGTTTAACTCTAAGTCTAAATCAAAAGCACATGATGGTCTATAAAGACCATGGAGACCGCAGTCAAGCTATCTGCTTAAGCTGCCTACATAGCCTTTTAAGGGATCAAGTCATCGTAGCTCGGGACAGTGCCTAGTGCAGGTGTGATGCTCAAATATATTAGATGATGACCAATTAGGTCAGTGCTATATGTACATTTAATATGAAGGGGCCTCATTCCTAATGTAGGATGAGGAAGAGTTTAAAATTTAGGTATATATTAGAAGTTATCGTCTTTATTATGTAGGAGTCTTACTTTACTGGCGAAAAGAGAGTTAGTGCTAAGTGTATAATTGGAAATGTCTAACCTAGGAATCTATGGAAACGAGGATGACCAGACTCAAGCTATCTGCTTGAGCCACCTATATACTCATGACGTGATCAGTTCTATGTAGCTGTATAGGGATCTAATGTGTGAGTACCTAAAAATATGGAGCTTAAGCTAAATTATATATAGGTACCTAAAGATGCAGGACTTAAGTTTAAACAAGGTAATGACGTATGAGTGTCGGAGGATGTAGGACTTAAGGTAAACTATATGTAAGTTCCTAAAGATACGGGACTCGAGATAAACTATGAGTGCCTAAAGATATAGAACTTAAGTGAACTGTAAGTGCCTAAAGATATAGGACTTCGGTGGTCTATAGAGACCGGAGTAACCGGACTTAAGCGATCTGTTTGAGCTGCCTATGTACCCATGATGGGATCACATCTATGTAGCTCCTGTAAAAGGTAAACTATCGAAAGGAGCATAAGCTTTAGATGATGAGATAGGAGGTGTCTGCCACCAAACTATGGAAGATAGGAGTATAAACACCAGGGTTATGAACTCCATATGGGGTGAAAAGAGTACAAACACTAGGAGTATAAACTCCACATGGGGGACAAGAGTCAAACACTAGGAGTATAAAACTTCACATGGGTGTAAGGGAGAACAAACACCAAGAGTATAAACTCCACATGGGAGTGAAGAAGAACAGACACCAGGAGTATAAACTCTATAAGGGTGTATATGGGAGAACAAACACCAGGATTATACACTCTACATGAGTATAATGAGAAGCAACACTGGGAGTATTGACTCTGCATGGTGAAGGGAGTAACGAAACCTTAAGTAATGACTCCACATGGTGAAGAGAGTAATGACACCGGGAGCATAGACTCCATATAGATGTAAGGGAATATAGACAATAGGAGTATATGGCTCCACGTGGGTGTAAGAAGCAATTAGCATTTGGGGCTAAATTAAGGGAATGGGCTCTACTCTGATGAGGAGTTCAACTTTCAAGGATGTGCTTATTGTAAGTGAATGAATATCTATCATTTGGGAAGGGAGCTTAGCTCAAATCAAGAACTTGGCTCCTGGTGGTAATGGTCAAATCTATGCGAGGGGCTTAAAGGCCTAATGTGAGAAGAATGAATGTCTACCATTTAGGAAAGGAACTCAGCTCAACTCAAGAGCTTAGTTCCCGATAATGGTAGTGATGCAGTTGATATGATCAGATAGGTCAAGGGATGTCACACTTAGAACTCATTGGCTTAGCTAATCCTAAGTCATTCCCAGTCTCAAGTGATTGCTCTGGAATAGTAAACTTTTGATTTC
>QLOD02181122.1:0-10883 GCA_003260245.2 Sideroxylon spinosum
AACATTATCTAAATTTTATTTCCATCCTTGAGTATTTTAAACTCAATAACATCTTATTCCCCCCTTACATTCCACTATAAGTCCTTACTTTTCCATTTTCTTACTCTAATGGACTGATGAATATCTTTCTCTCTATCTTCTCTCCCTAACTCAGCATTTTCGATCTATAAACCTAAAAACTCAATAGTCACTCCTTTTAACACATCTAACCATTTAATTCCAATGCATATTAGCATTATCATCCAAATTTCATTTCTTTCCTCAAGTATTTTAACCTCAAAATCATCTTATCTTTTTCTTCCATTTAGCTTCCACCACTCCCTTTCACTTTCGCTTATTAAAGCAGACCTATAAATATTTTTCTTCCTATCTTTTGTCACTCGCTTGTCATGTTCTTTTTTTTACACCAAACAAATCAATAGTCACTCTGTTAAAACATCAACTCATTTAATTCAATTACATACTTGCAACATCAGCTAAATTTAATTTTCTTACTTAAGCATTTTAACTTCACATGTATCTTATTTTTCTCCTTTTACACCATAAGTCGTTTTTCCTTTCTTTTATTCTAGCAAACCTATGAGATCCCATCTTTTCTTCATAACTTGTCATTTTTCCAACTATATACCGAATAACTCAACAATCACTACTTTAATACGTCTAGCCATTTATTTCCAATGCATGTTTGCAACATCACCAAAATTTCATTTTCTTCCTTCAGTATTTTAACCAAAAGATATTTTACTTTAGTCCATTTAGGTTCCACCACAACTACTTTGTTTTTCTTGATCTTATTCTAATAGACTAATGGATATCACTCTCTATCCTTTGTCCCTAACTTGTCAACCTTAAAAGCATCATTTTTTCTTATTTCAGGTTCCATTACAAGTCTTTGCTTTCCTTTTCTCTTATTCCAGCAGATATACGGATATCATTCTCCCAATTATTAGTCCCTAAATTGTCAATTTTTGCTTTTATATGACTACTAACTTAATATTCACTCCTGTAATATATCTAGCCATTTAATTCCAATGCATGTTAGCAACATTATCTAAATTTCATTCTCTTCCACGAGCATTTTAACCCCAGGAAATCCGATATTTCTCCTTTTAGGTTCCACCAGCAATCATTATTTTTTCTTTCTCTTATTGCATCAGACTTATGGATATCTCCCTCTATATATTTTGTCCGTAACTTGTCAACCTCAAAAGCATCTCATCTTTCCCCACTTAGTTTCCACCAAATCTTTGTTTTTTCATTCTCTTATTCAAGTGAACTTTTGGATATCCTTCTCCTTATATTTTTTTCCATAACTTGCCATTTTCTCTTCTACATACCTAATAAAGCAACAATCGCTCATTTAATACATCTAGCCATTTAATCCAATACATAGTTACAACATCATCTAAATTTCATTATTCTTCCTAGAGCATTTTAACCACGAAAGCATCATTTTGTCTCCTTTCAAGTTCCACCAAAACATCTCACTTTTCATTTCTCATATTCAAGCGAACCAGTGAAGAACTTTCTCACCATCATTTTTTCGCCTTTAAGTTCCACCACAACTCCTTGTTTTTGTTTTCTCATATTCAAGCAGATTTATGGATATCTTTCTCCCTATCTTTTGTCCGAAAATAGTCTTTTTCTGTTCTGTGTAACAAACAACTCAACAATCACTCCTTTAATGCATCTAGTCATTCAATTCCAATCTATATTTGCAATATCATCGAAATTTCATTTTCTTCCTTGAGCATTTTAACCTTAAAAGAATCTAATTTTTCTCCTTTTACGTTCCACCACAATAACTCGCGTTTTCTTTCACATATTCAAGCAAACCTATATATATTTTTCCACGATCTTTTGCCCCTAATGTGCCATTTTCTCATCTATGCACAAAATAACTCAACAATTATTCCTCTAATTCATCTAGCATTTAATTCTAATGCATACTTACAACGTCATCTAAATTTCATTTTCTTCCTCGAATATTTTAACCTAAAAAAACTCTTATTTCTTTCCTCTTAGGTTCCGCGGTAAGTCGTTTCTCTTCCTCTCGTATTCTAGCAGACTTCCTATGGATATCTTTATCACTATCTTATGTGCCTAACTTGTCATTTTCCTTTCTATATACCTAATAAATCAATAGTCAATCCTTTAGTACATCTAGACATTTAATTCCAATACATATTTGCAATAATATCTGAATTTCAATTTCTTTCTTAGGCATTTTAACCTCATAAGCATCTTTTTTTTTTCTCCGTTTACATTCTACCACGAGTCCTTGCTTTTCCTTTCTGTATTCTAATAAACCAACAGAAATCTATACCCCCATCTTTTGTCCCTAATTTGCCAACCTTGAAAGTATCATCTAAATTTCTTTTGCTTCCTTGAGCATTTTCAACTCAAAATCATCTTATTTTTCTCCATTTATGTTCCACCACAAGTCATTGCTTTTCCTTTCTCTTAATCTAGCACACCTATATATATCATTCGCCTTATCATTTGTCCCTACTTTGTCATGTTCTCCTCTATACATCTAATAACTCATCAATCACTCATTTAATACAACAAACCATTTAATTCCAAAGCATACTTGCAGAATCATCTAAATTTCATTTTCCTCCATAAGTATTTTAACCTTAAAAGCATCTTATTTTTTGCTTTTTAGGTTCCACCACAACTCATCCTTTTTCCTTTCTTGAATAAATAGACCTATGGATATTTTTCCTTCTCTCTTTTGTCCCTTCCTTGCCGTTTTCTCTTCTATACACCAAATAACTCAACAGTCTCTCCTTTAATACATCCCATTTAACTGCAGTGCATACTTACAACATCATTCAAATTTATTTTTCTTCCTCAAGCATTTTACCTTAAAAGCATCTTACTTTTCTACTTTTGGGATCCACCACCACGTCCTTACTGTTCCTTTGTCTTATACTGGAGGATTTATGGATATCTTTCATGCTATCCTTTGTCATTAACATGTCATTCTCTCTTTTATATCCCTAATATCTCAACACTCGCTCATTTAATACATCTAGCTATTTAAGTCCAATGAATATTTCCAACATCATCTAACCTAAATTTTCTTCCTTAAGTATTTTAACCTCAAAAGCGTCTTACTTTTCTCCTTTTAGGTTCCATCAAAAACCCTTCCTCCTTTATCCGTTCTGATGGACCTATAAATATCTTTCTCCCAATCTTTTTACACCTAATTTGTCAATTTATATTTCATTTTCTTCCTTAACCGTTTTAACCTCAAAAGCATCTCATCTTTCTCCATCTAGGTTCTACCACAAGTCCTTGCTTTTCCATTTTCTTATTCCAACATACCTATGAATACCTTTCTCCTTATTTTTTCTCCCTAGCTTATCAGTTTCCCTTCTATATATCTAATAACTTAACAGTTACTTCTTTAACATACTTAGCCATTTAATTCCAATACATATTAGCTACATCGAAATTTCATTTTCTTCCTCAAGCATTTTTAGCTTAAAAGTATGTTATTTTTCTCCTTTCAAGTTCCACCACAAATCACTAATTTTCCTTTCTCTTATTCTTACGAACCGATGAAAATACTTATGCCTATTTTATGTCCGTAACTTTTCATTTTATCTTCTGTATACTTAATAACTCAACAGTCACTCTCCCAAGACATCTAGCCATTTAATCCCAATGCATATTTGCAACACCATCTAAATTTCATTTTCTTCCATAAGTATTTTAACCTCAAAAGCATCTTATTTTTCTCATTTTAGAGTCCAGCACAACTCCTTCCTTCTCCTTTTTCATATTTAAATAGACCTATAGATATCTTTATCATTTTCTCTTCTGTATACAGAACAACTCAATAGTTAGTCTTCTTTTACATCTAAATATTAAATTCCAATGCGTATTTACAGTATCGTCAAAATTTCATTTTCTTGCTTGAGCATTTTCACCTCAATAGCACCTTATTTTACGCACCACAGGACCATTTAATTCCAATTCATAATTGCATCATGATCTAAATTTCATTTTCGTCCTCTAGCATTTTAACCTCAAAAGCATAAATATTTTTTTCCATATAGGTTCCACCACAACTTATTACTTTTCCTGCCTTTTATCCTACCAGACCTATGGATATAACTCTCTCCCTATCTTATGTCCTTTATTTGTCAATTTTTCTTCTATATACTTAACTACTCAGAGTAATTCCATTGATAAATCTAGCCATCTAAACCAATGCATATCTGTAACTCCATGAGTATTATAACCTCAAAAACACCTTATTTTTATCTTTTTAGTTTTCACCATAAGTCCTTGCTCTTCCATTTTCTAATTCTAACAGACGTATAAATATGTTTCTCCCTATCTTTTGTCCCTAGCTTCTCACTTTCCCTTATTTACATCTAATAACTCAACAGTTACTCCTTTAATACATCTGGCCATTTAACCCCAATGCATATTTGCAACATCATCTAAATCCCCTTTTCTTTCTTAAGTATCTTATTTATCTCCTTCAAAATTCGATAACTCCTTACTTTTCCTTTTATGTATTTAATAGGATCCATGATATCTTTTTCCCTATCTTTTATTCCTAACTCGTCACTTTCTCTTCTATATACCAAATAACTAAACAGTATACCTAGCCATTCAATTCCAAAGCATATTTGCAACATGATCAAAGTTTCATTTCCTTCAATGGGCATTTCAACATCAAAAGCATCTTATTTTCCGCCATTTAAGTTCCAGCACAACTCTTTCCCTTCCTTTTTCTCATATTTAAGCGGACCTATAGACATCTTTTTCTCTATCTTTTGTTCCCAACAAGTCATTTTCCCCTCTGTACTAAATAACACAACAATCACAGCTTTAATTCATCTAACCATTTAACTCCAATCCACATTTGCAACATCATCAAAATTTCATTTTATTACTTGACAATTTTAACGACAAAATTATCATATTTTTCCCCATTGAGGTTCCCCACAAGCCCTTTCTTTTCCTTTCTCTAATTCTAGTGGACTTACGGATATCTTTCTCCCTATCTCTTACCCTAGCTTTTCAATTCGATTTTCTATACCTAATAACTCAATAGTCACTCCTTTAATGCATCTACACATTTAACTCTAGTACATATTTGTAGCATCATCTATGTTCCATTTCCTTCCTTCAGCATTAGAACTCAAAAGCATCTAATTTTTATTCCTTTAAGGTTCTACCATAGAACCTTGTTTTTAGTTTCGATTTTTCAAATGGACCTATGAATTTTTTCCCCCATCTTTTGTCCCTCGCTAGTTATTATCTCTTCTATACATCGAATAACTTAACAGCCACTTTTTTAATATATTTATTCATTTAATTCTAATGTATACTTACACCATGATCTAATTTCCCTTATTTTCTCGAGCATTTTACCTCAACAGGATCTATGATATCTTTTTCCCTATCTTTTTATTCCTAACTCGTCACTTTCTCTTTTATATACCTAATAACTAAACAGTACACCTACCCATTCAATTCCAAATCATTTTTGCAACATGATCAAAGTTTCATTTCCTTCAATGGGCATTTCAACCTCAAAACCATCTTATTTTCTGCCATTTAAGTTCCACCACAACTCCTTCCCATCTTTTTTCTCATATTCAAGCCGATCTACGGACATCTTTTTCTCTATCTTTTGTTCCCAATAAGTCATTTTTTTCCTCTATACTAAATAACACAACAATCACAGCTTTAATACATCTAACCATTTAACTCCAATCCACATTTGCAACATCATCAAAATTTCATTTTATTACTTGACTATTTTAACAACAAAATTATCATATTTTTCCCCATTGAGATTCCCCACAAGCCCTTTCTTTTCCTTTCTCTAATTCTAGTGGACTTACGGATATCTTTCACCCTCTCTTTTGTCCTAGCTTGCCAATTCGATTTTGTATACCAAATAACTCAATAGTCACTCCTTTAATACATCTGTACATTTAACTCTAATACATATTTGCAGCATCATCTAAGTTCTATTTCCTTCCTTCAGCATTAGACCCCAAAAGCATCTAATTTTTACTCCTTTTAGATTCCACCACAGAACCTTGTTTTTAGTTCCACTTATTCAAATAGACCTATGAATTTTTTCCCCCATCTTTTGTCACTCGCTAGTCATTATCTCTTATATACATCAAATAACTCAACAGCCACTCTTTAATACATTTATTCATTTAATTCCAATGTATACTTACACCATGATCTAATTTCCCTTATTTCCTCAAGCATTTTACCTCAACAGGATCTATGATATCTTTTTCTCTATCTTTTATTCCTAACTCGTCACTTTCTCTTCTATATGCCGAATAACTAAACAGCACACCTACCCTTTCAATTCCAAAGCATATTTGTAACATGATCAAAGTTTTATTTCCTTCAATGAGTATTTCAACCACAAAAGCATCTTATTTTCTGCCATTTAAGTTCCACCACAACTCCTTCCTTTTCTTTTTCTCATATTCAAGCGGACCTATGGATATCTTTTTCTTTATGTTTTGTTCCCAACAAGTCAATTTCCCCTCTATACTAAATAACACAACAGTCACAACTTTAATACATCTAACCATTTAACTCCAATCCACATTTGCAACATCATCAAAATTTCCTTTTATTACTTGACTATTTTAACAACAAAATTATCATATTTTTCCCCATTGAGGTTCCCCACAAGGTCTTTCTTTTCCTTTCTCTAATTCTAGTGGACTTACAGATATCTTTCTCCCTATCTTTTACCCTAGCTTTTCAATTCGATTTTCTATACCTAATAACTCAATATGGAAATGAAATTTAGGAGATGTTATAAATATGTATTGGAATTAAATGGCTAGATGTGTTAAAGGAGTGAGTGTTGAGTTGTTAGTTGTGTAGAATAGAAAATGCTTAGTTAGGGAGAAAATGTAATGAGAAAGATATATATCGGTCCGCTAGAATGAGAGTGTTGAAAAGCTAGGACTTCTGGTGGAATGTAAAAGGAGAAAGAAAAGATTGTTTTTGAGGTTTAAATACTCGAGGAATAAAATTAAATTTAGATGATGTTGCCAATATAGATTGGAATTAAATGGCTAGATTATTGAAGTAGGGATTATTCAGTTATTAGGTATGTAGAAGGTTAAATGACAAGTTGGAAAAAAAAGATATGGAGAAAGTCTTTATAGATGTCTGCTAGCATAAGAAAAAGGAAAAGCAACAACTTGTGGTGGAATCTAAATTATGAAAATAAGTTGTTTTTGAAGTTATAATGCTTGAGGAAGAAAATGAACTTTAGATTATGTTGCTAGTATCCATTAGAATTAAATAGTTGGATGTATTAAAGGATTGGCAATTGAGTTATTAGACATATAAAAGAGAAAATGACATGTTAGGGACAAAAAATAGAATGAAATATATCCATAAAAATCATCTAGAAAAAGAGAAAAGAGCGGTAAGGACTTGTGGTGGAACCTAAATTTAGAAAAATAAGTTACTTTTGAGGTAAAATGCTTGAGCAAATAAGGGAAATTAGATCATGGTATAAGTATACATTGGAATTAAATGAATTAATGTTTTAAAAGAGTGACAGTTGAGTTATTCGATGTATAGAAGAGATAATGACGAGAGAAGGACAAAAGATGGGGGAAAAAATTCATAAGTCCATTTGAATAAGCAAAACTAAAAACAAGGAACTGTGGTGGAACCTAAAAGGAGTAAAAATTAGATGCTTTTGAGGTCTAATGCTAAAGGAAGGAAACCAAACATAGATGATGCTGCAAATATGTATTAGAGTTACATGGGTAGATGTATTAAAGGAGTGACTATTGAGTTATTAGGTATACAAAATCGAATTGACAAGCTAAGGCAAAAGATAGGGAGAAAGATATCCGTAAGTCCACTAAAATTAGAGAAAGGAAAAGAAAGGGCTTGTGGCGAACCTCAATGGGGAAAAATATGATAATTTTTTTGTTAAAATAGTCAAGTAATAAAAGGAAATTTTGATGATGTTACAAATGTGGATTGGAGTTAAATGGTTAGATGTATTAAAGCTGTGACTGTTGTGTTATTTAGTATAGCGGGGAAAATGACTTGTTGGGAACAAAAGATAGAGAAAAAGATGTCCATAGGTCCGCTTGAATATGAGAAAAAGGAGGCGAAGGAGTTGTGGTGGAACTTAAATGGCAGAAAATAAGATGCTTTTGAGGTTAAAATGCCCATTGAAGGAAATGAAACTTTGATCATGTTGCAAAAATGATTTGGAATTGAATGGGTAGGTGTACTATTTAGTTATTAGGTATATAGAAGAGAAAGTAACAAGTTAGGAATAAAAGATAGGGAAAAAGATTTTATAGATCCTGTTGAGATAAAATGCTCGAGAAAATAAGGGAAATTAGATCATGGTGTAAGTATATGTTGGAATTAAATGAATAAATGTATTAAAAGAGTGACTGTTGAGTTATTCGATGTATAGAAAAGATAATGACTAGCAAGGGACAAGAGATAGGGAAAAAATTCATAGGTCCATTTGAATAAAAACGAAACTAAAAACAAGGAACAGTGGTGGAACCTAAAAGGAGTAAAAATTAGATGCTTTTGAGGTCTAATGCTAAAGGAAGGAAACAAAACTTAGATGATGCTGCAAATATGTATTAGAGTTAAATGGGCAGATGCATTAAAGGAGTGACTATTGAGTTATTAGGTATACAAATTCGAATTGACAAGCTAAGGCAAAAGATAGGGAGAAAGATATCCGTAAGTCCACTAGAATTAGAGAAAGGAAAAGAAAGGGCTTGTGGGGAACCTCAATGGGGAAAAATATGATAATTTTTTTGTTAAAATAGTCAAGTAATAAAATGAAATTTTGATGATGTTGCAAATGTGGATTGGAGTTAAAAAATAAGATACTTTTTGAGGTTGAAATGCCCATTGAAGGAAATGAAACTTTGATCATGTTGCAAAAATAATTTAGAATTGAATGGGTAGGCGTACTGTTTTAGCTATTAGGTATATAGAAGAAAAAGTGACGAGTTAGGAATAAAAGATAGGGAAAAAAGATATCGTAGATCCTGTTGAGGTAAAGTGCTCGAGAAAATAAGGGAAATTAGATCATGGTGTAAGTATACATTAGAATTAAATGAATAAATGTATTAAAAGAGTGACTGTTGAGTTATTCGATGTATAGAAGAGATAATGACTAGTGAGAGACAAAAGATGGGGGAAAATTTTCAAAAGGTCCATTTGAATAAGCGAAACTAAAAACAAGGAACTGTGGTAGAACCTAAAAGAAGTAAAAATTAGATGCTTTTGAGGTCTAATACTGAAGGAAGGAAATGGAACTTAGATGATGCTGCAAATATGTATTAGAGTTAAATGGGTAGATGCATTAAAGGAGAACCTTAAAAGCATCTTATTTTTTCTTTCGTTAGGTTTCACCATAACTATTCACTTTTTTTTTCCCCCATTCAAGTGGACCAACGAATATTTTCCCCCCTATCTTTTGTCCCTCGTTTGTCATTCTCTTTTCTAAACACCGAATAACTCAACAGTCACTCCTTTAAAACATCTAATTATTTAATTCCAATATATACTTGCGACATCATCTAAATTTCATCTTCTTCATTTTTATGTTAAAAGTATCTTATTTTTCCACTTTTAGGTTCTTCACCATAAGTCATTGATTCTCCTTCACTTACTTTAATGGACCTACAAGACCCTTATCTTTTCTTCCTAACTTGTCATTTTCCCCATATACCGAATAACTCAACAATCACTACTTTAATACATCTACCTATTTAATTCCAATGCAAATTTCCAATATCACCTAAATTTTATTTTCTTCCTTGCGCATTTTAACAAAAAAATATCTTACTTTTCTCCATTTAGGTTCCGCCAAAACTCCTTACCTTTTTTTTTATCTTATTCTAACGGACTTATGAATATTTTTCCCTCTATTGTTTATTCCTAACTTGTCAACCTTAAAGGCATCATATTATTCTTATTTTAGGTTCCACCACAAGTCCTTGCTTTTCTTCTCTTATTCTAGTAGTCCTATGGATATCATTCTCCCAATTATTTATCCCTAATTGTCATCTTCGCTATTATATACCTAATAACTAAAATAGCCACTCCTCTAATATATCAAGCCATTTAATTCCAATGCATATGTGTAACATCATCTAAATTTCATTTTCTTCCGTGAACATGTTAAACTCAAAAACATCTTATTTTTCTTTTTTGGTTCGACCACAAATCCTTACTTTCCCTTTCTCTTATTGTAGCAGACCTATGGATATCAATTTTCTACATTATGCCTCTATTTTTTTAACCTCAAAAGCATCTTCGTTTTCTCCTTTTAGTTTCTACCACAAGTCTTTCTTTCTCCGTTCACTTATTTTAACGAACTTATGAATAACTTTCACCCTGTCTTTTGTCTCTAACTTGCCATCTTCTCTTCTAGATCCCTAATAAATCGGAAATCACTCCTTCAACAAATCTAGTGATTTAACCCCAATTCATATTTGTAACATCATCTAGATTTCATTTTTCTTCCTAGAACTTTTTAACCTCAAAAGCATCATAGTTTCTTCTTTCCACACCATCTTCTTTTCATTGCTCGTATTCAAGTGGACCTACAACTAACTTCGTCTATCTTTTATCCCTAACTCGCATTTTCTCTTTTATATACCTAATAAGTAAAAAGTAACTACTCTAATACCCTTCGCCATGTAGTTCCAATGCATATTAGCAATATCATCTAAATTTCACTTCCTGCATTGAGCATTTAACATCAAAAGCATCTTATTTTTAGTCTTTTAAGTTCTACCACAACTCCTTGCCTTTGTTTTCTCATATTCAAGCAAACCTATGGATATTTCTCCCTATAT